>PVJL010009143.1:0-59824 GCA_004026885.1 Lyroderma lyra | reverse complement strand
GGAAAGAAAGTCAACATCGACACTGACTCCAAATACGCCTTCGCCACTTTACATGTCCATGGGGCCATTTACAAAGAAAGGGGCTACTTGTGGCCGAAGGAAAGGAGATCAAAAAACACAAAAGAAATTCTCCAGCTACTTGAAGCTGTTTGGCAACCGAAGGAAATAGCAGTCATGCACTGTGAAGGACACCAAAGGGAGACCGACCTGATCACTTAGGGGAACTGCCTGGTGGATCAGGCAGCACTTGAAGCTGCTGCCCAGATCAGGACAGCCCCAAACCCGAACCTGGCTTCCAAGGTACTTTTAGCACCAAGCTTCTCAGAGGAAGACCAATGGGCAAAGGCCAAGGGAAGCACCTGGACTAATGAAGGCTGGTTAGCACTAGGTGCACTGCTTGTGCTAAAAACAATGTGGGACAGGGTCCAAAAGAGGTCCCAGAAATTCAGAACGCTGGGACAGCTACCTTTGAAGACACAGAACTCTACTTTACTGAGGTAAAGCCACATTGGGGCCATACATATCTACTTGTCTTAGTCTGCATGTACTCAAAATGGGTCAAGGCCTTTCCCACTCCCATGGAAAAGACGCAAGAGGTTGTGAAGGCCCTTCTGAGAGAAATAATACCTTGCTGTGGACTTCCCCTTTCATTAGGGTTGGACAATGGACATGCGTTTGTACCCCATGTTGTCCAAACCATAGCAAAATTGCTGAAGATCAACTGGAGGTTATATATCACTTACAGGCCTCAAAGCTCAGGGAAAGTGGAACGCATGAACCAAACCCTCAAGACCGCGCTAGCTAAGTTCTGTCAGGAAACAGGACTCCCAGGGGGTAGATGTACTATCTCTCACCTTAACGTGGGTCCAATGTGCTCCCGGACCCTCAGGATATTCCCCATTGGAAATTCTATATGGGAGGCCCCCACCTCTCATCAGTAGGGCTAAGGGTGACCCTCAGCAACTGAGGGAACTAGGCCTGTCAGTCCAACTCCAGATGTTAGGAAAGACCTTTTGCACAATAAGCCAAGATGTCTTAGACCAGGCCCCAATCCCTTTGGGAAACCAGGTCCATGCACACCAGCCAGGAGATATGGTCTGGGTTAAGGACTGGAGAAAGGAACCCCTATAACCTGTGTGGATAGGCCCCACATGGTTATACTGGCTACTCTGACTGCTGTTAAAATTGCAGGTACAACACCATGGATCCACCATACTTGGGTCAAAAAGGCCAACATCAGGGACCCATCAGAGACCAGGATGACCCAAGCTGATTCTGCATGACTATTGCAAATAACACTGTGGAAGATGTCAATGTCTAGCCCAGGACCAAGCAAAGGACATGAAAGACCTTCACTGGCAGTACCCAGAACTCCAACCAGCAGCAGAACTGTAATAACCTGCCAGCCATCACTCCCAGCTGGTGCTGGGATCCTGACCCTGCTCTTAGCTACAGGACTGGTTGGAGGTGCCCCTGTACACTAGGACCCTGTATCCTCCAAGCTATTACCCAGTTAATTGAAACCACAGTGAACAGGGCAACCACTGCTCAAGTACTAGCCTTACAGGGATACCAGCCCCTGGCCTACACTGAGTCCCAGATACATGGTGATGCCCCATAAACAGAGTTATAAGGGCATTCAAGGGGGGGGGGAATGAAATGGAAAATTACTGACAAAGCTGTTTAATGTAAATTCTATAGACCATTTAATGTAAATTCTGTGAACTCCCCCTTCCGCATTCCTTCCACCAGTTGCCTAATATATACATTTAGCTCCTGTAACCCTGCTTGCTTATTGCGTCAGCCAGCCCCCACACCAACCGTTAGTCCAGGCTCAGAATTTGGAGACTGTAACTCCTCTGAGCGCGCCGGGGGTAATAAATCGGTTCTCCAACTCTCCGGGTGCTGTTTGACTTCTTCATTTAACAGTCCTGCCGCAACATTGGAATTCTCACTTTGTTCATTCATTGTTCTCCTGAGCTTGGTGGGCATCTTCATGAGTTACATTGAATTATCTTTCAAGTAAGTCATATCATTGTTTTATTAGGTTCACTTTTGGAGGTTTATCTTGTTCCCTTATTTGGAACATATTTTCCTGATTCATTTTCCTTCACTCTCTGTCTTGTGTCTGAAACACAACAGCCAACTCCACTGTCTTTGTAATCATTGTCCCCTCCACACATTTTAAATGCCTGAATTATCACACCTTCAATGCTTTCCAAGGTTATCACCAGTAAAATCTTTAGCAATTTAGCCTCCACTGTGTGTCAGGGCTTATCTGTTCCACCTACCTCTAGGACAGCATTTTCTTCACTGGCAGTGGGTGAGATGGGACCAAATTCCTCTTACCATTTGATTCTCAGACTACTGGTACCATTTGTGTTTATTCAGGTTCATTGTTAATCCAGATGCCTAGATAAGGTTAAATGTCCAAGGATTTTATTAAGGAAAAGGCAACTGAGAGGAAAATGGGAGGAAACCTGAAAGGACACAAAGACCTGTAAGACCACAATGCAAGTCTGACCCAAGTGAGGGAGAGAGAGAAAGATTATGTAGAAGTATCCTAAACTATGTGAAGTCTAAGGAAAGTGTGGCCAGGCCTTCAGGGAGTCCTCAAGATAAAGTTGATGGACAGGAGTCCAATGTCTCCTAGTAATGAGATTACCTTAGTAGCCCTTCCTTGTTCAATCAAGAGTTTGTAGTAGCTCCAGATAAGTAGGACCCCAGTGAAAAATCTTTCAGTGGATTTCAGATAAATTTCAGAGTGCAGCAACTGTGGCTCTTCATCAATTTCTGTTTAAATTGAGGCATAGTCTCAAGGTCACCACACCACTACACCGCATCTACTTTCCCAAAGACACCATGATCTGTCTTAGACGGCTGTAGCTTTTCAAGATTTGATTGAGCAGAAGCTCCAAATCCTTTTCCTTAGTCAAAGGTGACAAGTAGGACTGAGTTTCCAGTACTACATATTAGATTTACTCCCAATATTTATGTAGATTTTTCTTTTCAGGGCACTGAGTTGGAACAGATCCCTGGCATCTACTGCCTCATGGACTGAGACCTGTCATTTTTCTTTGACAAGTGAAACTTCATTTAGTTCTAGAAGTTTCTCAGCTTCTGTCTCAAACCATACTCACTTATGGTTAATATGAATGACACTTTTTAAATAATAGATGCCTTTGATTGCCTATCCAACTTTATCTTCCCCTTATGTACCTACACCAATTATTTCTTTCTGTCAGAACCCCAATTTTGTTCTGATATTAACTTTCCTCTGTGGAATCGGGCTTTTTAAAGGTGTGAACAACAACAACAACAACAAAATGGATTCTATGAAAAGTAACTTCCTAGGGTGTTCTGATCATAAATTCCTAACTGGGTAGGTCATGGTTGCCAGTCATGTCCCAGACATATAATTTTTTAGTAAAAGGTTTATCTTTGCCTGAAGCAATTCCTAACCATTGTTTCTGTGCATCTAGGTCAACACACCTTTGAAATAATCTTTTTAACTATGTTGTAATCCAATCCCTGCCTTGCTTCTTCCACCTTCATGTAATCTTCCTTACATCCCCTCTGTAATTTCAAATGCATAAAAGAAGCTACAAATCTGTTACCTTCTGGAGCATTTGAGATACTGCTCGCTGGCATATGTCGTCAGTTTAGCTGAAGTAAACTCTTAGGAAAATTCTCTATGTGTTTGGACATTCCTTACATCAACACTGGCCACATCCTCAATCTCAAAGGGCTGATTCATATTTTATCTAAACTAAGCATGGGCGCCTCATTCATCTCATCAATGTCTGGTTTAGGCAGGGGCATGAGATAAATTTCAGCCAATGAAACATGAGGGAGTCTGGTAAAAAGGAGACACACACACATAAAGGGGTCCCCTTGTACTTCTGCTGGACATTGTTTTCACTGTGCTATCTGGAACCACTACAATGTCTTATAACCATGAAAAAGGCCATATGAGGATAAACCTAACCCGAAAGTTTAGGACAAACCTGCCAAGGAAGGAAGAAAAAGAAGATGGAAAGAAAATAAGTTTCTAATTTTGTTGAGCTACTAAATTAAACAAACTTAAAGCAAGCTTACCTTTGGGTTTATTATACAAAATAATACATTTTCCTTATTATTTGAACCAGTTGGATTGAATTTTTCTGCTATATGCTACCAAAGCACCATAAATAATATATAGTTCAATGCTAATTTACTTCATGGTTTTAATAACATTATTTAACTGATTCTACTATATCTCTGAGATAGAATGAACGATACAACAAGTCCCACATACTGGAGAATAATCAAAGAGAATAACAAAATTATATACATAAGCTGACAACACTTGACTTTCAGGAATGCTTCTCCACTTCTTAAATGCACATCTGATTCATCTTGTTGTTCATACTCTGTACTGAAACAGGACCTTTTACCATTGGTCTGCTGCCTCTTCTCTAGTTTCATTGTGACTTGTTGCTGGCAATCCAGAGAAGCAGCATTTACCAAGGAAATAGCACTTCCCAATTTTACCCAGGAGACAGACTACATCCATTTATTGTGAAAATTTTTAGCTAGAAGTTCATACTGCTGGCTAAAAATAATGCAAAATAAGAGCTGACAACATGATGATGCCATTTTCTGGGTTTCTAGTGCCCTCTGTTCATGCCCCACAACTTTTACATTGTTCCAAATCTGCCTGACTAATGATCAACATGCCAGTGATGACTATGTCTTACATAAAGTAGTCAGCTAGTGCTCTGATCTGATCTTGCTACTCCGTGCTGAGATTATATGGCAACCAGAAAAAACCAGACCTAAACAAGGGCAACATTTGTTGAGTCTTCATCAAACGTAGTGTATGTGATTTAGAAAGATTTGTAAGAGAATAGAAAGGTGCAAGAAAGAAAAATTTGCAAATTGCTAACTTTAAATTGTCACTTTATATAGTTGTATAAAGTATAATATATATATATAGCATATACCTATATAAAGTGATTCTGTTAGATAGTCCCCAATAAACTCAAACGGAAACTCCATTATTTTTTATTTTTATGGAAAACACCAGAAATTTGGCTAAATGTTAAATTGGTCCTCAGATAGGCTTTAACTTACAGTAGGGGAAGGAGTGAGTGCCACACAGATAAAGAGAGGAGGTAGCAATATGGCATTATAGAACACCCATGGGGAAGCGTTCAGAAGATCTTATTTATAACCCTAGTCTCTCTGGCTGTGTGACTCTGGGGTAAGTGACCTTTATCATCTAGAATATGGACATAATTACATCTATTCTGTCCATGTCACTCAAATCACACACTATAGATGAGACACTTGGCTACAACCTCAAAGTCAATTTACCAACACAATTAGAAAATTGAAATTGTTAAAGTTGTCATTTGTTGTGATTAGTTTACATTTTGAAGTTATAGTATTAAAATAATTCAACAGTCTAATTTCCAGACTCAAATGCAACATTCTCCATGAATGTAACTTTTTAGATGGTACTAACTTACCCAAGGATGGAACTTCGAATACTTGTAGAAGGGAGTAGAAAGCATGTTCCTTGGTAATGAATTTCCCCAGTAGGGCCTTTGGTGTGAGTCGCTCTAATCTCTGATCAAAGCTTGATATGTACACAACCTGTTCTGCTAATTAAAGTTATTTCTTTAAATTTTAGTTTCTGGGAACAGGTGATAAGGTTAACATTTAGTTATGAAAATTTAAAAATCTACCCAGTATGCCCAACCTCTGGAAAATATGGGCTACAGGACCTATATTTAAATCCAGGATTTTAAACAAGGAACAACTTTAAACCCACACTAGCCTTGAACCAGTGTTTTGTTGAGAAACATAAAACTTCAGTTTAAAAAAGAACTTGGGATCACATTTTGACCAAATATTCAGGCAATTGATGGTTCTGATAGCTTGAATAAATAGGCAGTATCTCAAAAAATGGGGGTAAGGGAACTACTCTTTAAACTTATCAATAAAGTATCACATTAAAAGGGTTCATTTGAAGTCAACAATTTGGTGAAAACTGGGGATCTAACAGAGTGAGAATACACTTTCAAATTCTACTGACAAGAGATTTTTTTTTAATTCATTTTTATTGTTAGACTTATTGGGGTGACATCTGTTAGCAAGGATTACATAGGTTTCAGGCACACAAGAGATCTTTACTTGGCTATATTTAACTAAAGCAACTCATCAAGGTATTACAGTTATGAACAAAGGGACTCCCAAGTTCTAGCTAAGGAAAGTTCTAGGTTGTTCGGATGTAGATATAATAGATCTATGACTGGAGTGTGAAAAGTTGAGGTAAGTGGAGTCATTTTAAAATGACGCCAGAGCAGCCATTCCGGAGGAATGGCCGTGTAGGTCTTATTCCTGTGCCAAAGCACGTTGTCTTCCAAACAATTGTTGGTAAAGCTGACAGAAAAAGACATTTTGACCAGAACTGATGATTACTGACATTCTTTATAATCAGTAACCAGCCATGTTTAACGAATGATAACTCAGTTTGTTAACACCAATAGAAATTCCTTTCTTTTATTCATTTAATTATTTCCCTTCCTTTTGTCATAAAAAAACCCTTGCCTTCATCCTGTAATTGAGACATAGTTTGGGTCCCTGACTCAATCTGTGCCCTCAGTTTGCAATTCTGTGATCTCAAATAAACACTTGTTCCTTCTTATTTTGGCTTTCTGTTTTTAGGTTAACAGGAGAACAGAAAATTAGTCTTCACAATCATCAATAGCGATCTGTCCTGCAATCACATTCTAAGTCAGAACTGTCCTCTTAGGAGCTCTGCCCCCAAATCTGCTATTCTAATAATCCTAACAGCCAAGTCTATGGTTTCCCACTGGGTTTTATTGTAGTTCAGATGTGTTTTAGAAATTTAAAAAGAAAAAAGCAATTAATTCCTGGGCTTCTTTTTTTGTATTCTAACTTTACGTTTAAATTAGCCTAAAGCTTCCTTTCCTCTTTTTTATTTTATTTTTTTTTTTGGAGGGGGGCTGCTCCTGGAGGAGATTCTTATCAAACCAAGTCCAATAAGGCAAGAGCCACATGCATCTCAAAATTAAACAAACAAGATGGGCTTAAGACTATTAGTATTTTGATAATATAAGACAGAGAAGAACAAGTTTTTCTGAATGTTGGTGTAGGTCATTAAAATAATTTCTGTTTGGAAAATATTAGCACATAAATTTAGAGAGGTTTTTTGTTGTTGTTGTTTTTTACCTTGTGCTCAGTTTTTGCTCTTTTGAGATTAAGGGGTATTCTGGGGGAGAAATGACCTTTTAAACATAACTGAAAATGACCTATCATCATGTACAAAGAGGGTCTATTTCACAATTCATAAAACTGGTTCATAACTTAGAAAAAATGTTGAAATTTCTCTTGGATTTGTCTCACCATGTGCCATAGTGATAGTGAATAATGTCTGTGGGTAAATTTTGCCAGGTAGTTAAAAAAAACTACTCTTGAGATGTAGTATCTCAGAGAATAAGCCTTTCATCTCTGGTAGATTATTGGTAGAATTTGGAAGGAAATGGAATTGACTAGAATTAGTTAGTATACAAAAGACATTGAAAATATAGCCTTACACTTCAGGGACTTGTAATAGAATTGCAGAGGAAAAAGGTAACATGCTAGAAAAAGATAAGCAAGAGAGATAATATCATAAAATTTATATGAACACTGGGTGGAAATGAATGTGGTACGTGTGGAAAGTAGTAGAGAGGAAGAGATGGTCACACTCACACGAAGGAGAATTCAGTCATTCATGAAATAATGAGCTTTGATCCAAGCCTGGAAAAAAAAAAGGCTGAAGCAGAGTTGATAAAGATGTGGGGAAAAGGCATCTATTTGCTGCTGCTAGAAGTTTAATTACACATTTACGCAAGACGATTTGCCAGTATGTTTGAAAACTTTTGAACATAATACTTTATCATAATCCAGTAATTTCATTTCTCAGAATTTAACTTAATGACCTAATTTGAGATGCTATTAAGGATGTTTACTATAGTTTATTTTATGATAACAAAATGTTGAGAGCAAATCTAGATTTAGGGGTGGTTAAATAAATTAAGATACATTCATGAAATTATGCTTTGGAGAAAACAGAATGACTTGAGAGAATGACTCAAGTTTAAAACAGCTGACAAAAGTCTGTAAAGTTACACCCTAAATTTTCTCAATGAAAAAGTATGGGGAAAATGGATAAAAGACTGATGGCCATGTACTAAAACGTTAGTGAAAAATGGTGACAAGTTATTTTAATTCTCTTCTTTATACCTTATTTTCTGAATTTTCTCAATACATATATTTTACTTTTATAATTAATATTTAAAAAAATATATATCTATATGGAGGTGTGGGAAGGAAGTCTTGATGAAGAGGTGACAAGAAATTATTGCCAAGATGGGGTACCTGAAATAGGACAGTTGTGCAAAACAAAGACCAACTCCATTGAAACCATAAGGCAATATTGTAGCTGGATAGATGTGTGATGCAGTGGATGGAATGCCATGAATATTAGGCTCAAGAAATTAAGTTAGGAAGCTGCCCTAGACTCTTGCACATAAAAATATGATTTGTTTGTTTGGGAAGGGTTCCTCTGGAATGTTATGGCCATGTAAACAGAAATGCATTCAGGCCAAAAAATACTGATCATGGGATAATGCACTGTGTAAGTGGAACACATAACTGGAAGAAATCATTCATCATTGTTTTGGAAATTTAAAAAACAGCAGTAACATATGCTATTTATACACTTCTATATTATTTGGATTTTCTAAAAACCAAGTAGAAAGTTAAAGCTTCATTCTTTCCTATTTTACCCTCTTCCTTCTTAACTCTTTTTCTCCCTTCCATCCTTCCTGCCCGCCTGCCTGCCTGCCTGCCTTTCTTATCCAAAATTGATAGCAGTATACATGTTATCCTGTTACATGCTCTTATTTTCATGTAGAATCATATATCTTTTCAGGTCAATAAATAAAATCTACAGAGGTCATATTAAGTTGAATTCTGACACATTTTCTTCTGCATCATAATTTGTCTTCTAAGTTGGTTCAGATCAGAAGACTGCTCAGAGAGCTTAGTAACATGTCCCAAATGACCTAGCTAACAAATGCTGGAGCTAGGATTAGAGCACTGGCCTCCTGACTCAAGCAAATGTTCTTTCTACTCTATTAACTGCTTACTTGCCCTTCTGTGAGAATTAATGTACTAGATCCTTTCTAGGCAGTAAGCTTTATAAGGAAGATATGTATGAGTACTGTAGGTTCCTTCATGAGTTAATATTTTACAGAGGGAGAGAAAAAAATGCAGAGGCTTCACACTAAAAAGACAATTTTGCAAACTTCTCTGAATTCCCCAGGACTGGCCAGATTCCATATTATGGTTAATAAAGGAGAGAAGTCATTCCATAAGCTATTAAAAGATTACAATATGTGTTCCTTGTTTTTCAAACTCCAAAAAAGAAGATGGACTCTATGGACTAAAGCACAATAAATGAATAAAGCACAAATAATCACTGCTCTGGCCAAGTTCTCAGAGGAACTGTGCACAAGTTTCTTGCTCAGAGCAAATTTATCACGTTCTTAGGAAATCTTAAATCTATCATTAGCCCAAAGTAAGACAGTAAATTAATTTACAGAAATAATATGATACATTTTTCATGGCTCTGGTAAGAATTTGGCATTTAGGGGTTTCCTGGTGGTATAGTGGCTAGACTTCAGCACTCTCAACACCATGGGCTGGATTCGATTCCCAGACAGGGAACCACCACCAAAAAAAAAAAAAAAAAAAAAAAAAAAAAAAAAAAAAAAAAAAAAAAAAAAAAGAACTTGGAGTTTAACCTTCAAATACTTCCTGAGCTCACTCCTCAACTTTCTGGTGAGATAGGTTAGTGTTTGGGGATTTGGATGCCACAGAGCAAATTGCAGGGTTTGGAAAGTTCCATGTGTCCCATAGACATTGTGTTTGCATGGTGAAGTTTTGGAAAGATAGTAAATGTGACTTTATACTACATAGACATTTCTTACTCAGGTCCATCTGAGAAAACATTTCATTAAAATATCTGCTGGGCACCACACTAAAACCTGCCTTACTGAATCACAAATTACACTTGGTCCCAGGCTGACTTAATGCTTTCTTTAGTCAGTCAGCAGCATTCTGGAGACTCTGCTCCATCAGTGGAGACATCCAAGAAATTGATACAGCCCTTGACATTGAGTTGCTCACAACTGACTTGGGAAAAAATGACACAAGCATGATGAGAGCACATTCACAGAACAATACACTCATGAGCAGGAATTATTGTAAAACAACCCGTCTTTATTCTTTTCTAGGACTTCGGGGAAAAATATATGAGTGGACACTGAGAGTGTTAACAAATACTCTGGATATTACCTGTCATGATTTATAATGAATACTAAGGAAGCATGTTTCAAGAAGTAGATAAAGTGATCATTAAGGACTTTTTAAATTATACGCAGTCACATCCACAACATTGTATTTTTCTCTCTGCATATGCTTGGCATCAGAATAAGAAGTATTTCCAAGAGTTTGGAAAACTGAGTAGTTTTTGCAGTATGAGTGCCTCTGTCTGAGAAATTATTGCAGAAGTCCTCTAAGAAATGTGCTTGTTAGCAGTGTGTATTTGTCAACCTTCTTAGCAGGTTGAAAAAACCTTTCTTTCTTTGCTTCAAAGGTTGGTCTCTTGGCCATTAATTGAAATTTTAATAAGGATTTCTAAAAAGTGAGCAAGAGTTCGATAAATTGAAACCAAAAGGCTTATGAAGATGCTTTTAAAAATATAAAAAGCCCAGAAAATGAAAAGCATTGCAAACAACAGCTTCCCAAAGAAAAGATGGAAAATTCCTCACAAACCAATCTTCGCCATGAGTGAGCATTAAGTGTTCCATGTTCTGCTGCAGGTCAAACAGCAATGAATGATTACCCTGAACTGGAACTTTCAGTTCTGATTCAGTTGATTGCCCGTTTAGGCCAAGATACTGTTTGGCTCACAATGGAAAGTAATTTTCTTTTAAAAAGCAAAGAGAATGGAGAATATAAAATATGTTTGAAATTCAGTACATTAATAGGAGATATCTACTAATCCAGAACTTTGTTCAATAATTCATAAACATATGTTTATATAGATATGTATGTGTACACGTACATATACATATCCACTTATATATCTACACATTTATATAGTCATCTGAAAAACTGGTGAATCATAATTCTTTTAAAAATGCTCATGACAATTTTTGTTGTTAAATTCCAACTTGTTTAATAATTCTTATAATCACCAACTCTATAATTTCTTGAGTATCAAGCACAATACAAGGCATTGCGGGAAAGAAACAATGTGCCCAATAAGTGCTTATAATCTAGATGGGCTGCAATCTAGGGGGTTGGCAACAGGTGTATTTTCTATTTTATTTGCGAGTTAAAATAAATTTCATAAGGAAGTACATGACTAATTGCCAAGCACATTGTTCAGACGTGTGAGGTTAATTTTATGTGTCACCTTGACTGGAATTAAATTAAGAGGATCTATTACATGAAGAGGGTCTTTCATTTTATATAAATGTGTACACACAGAGAGAGCAAAAGAGAGAGAGAGAGAGAATTTCTAATCTGTACCAGGCATACTCTTATTAGCAGATGCCCAGATAGTTCATAAAACATTTCTGAGTGTATCTCTGATGGTGTTTCCAGAAGAGATTAATTAACATTTGATTCAGTGGAGTGAGTTATGAGATCTGCCCTCACTAAGGTGGGCACACATAATCCAATCTGCTGAGAGCCCCAATTAAACAAAAAATGCAAAGAAAGGGTGAATTCTCACTCTGTCTTCCTGAGCTGGGCTATCCATTTTTTCCTGCCCTCACACATCAAAGCTCCTGGTTCTCCAGCCTGCCGACTCTAGGATTTACACCAGCAGCCCATGGACCCTCAGGCCTTTGGACTTGGACTGAATTATACCACCAGCTTTTCTGAGTCCCCAGCTTGCAGACCACAGATTGTGGGACTTCTCAACCTCCATAACCTCATCAGCCAATTCTTACAATAAATTTTCTTTTATATACGTGTATGTCCTATTGGTTCTCTTTCTCTGAAGAATCCTGACTAATACAAGAGATAAGTCTAGCAGCTGAATTAATGAATTGCCTCAAAAACATATGAACGAATCAAACTACCTATTTCAGCCCAGGCACTGTAAGGAACAGGATGAGCATGATCCTAGCACACTTTAAACTTATATTCTAATGAATGAAAGAGCAAACTGCTAACAAGTGAAGCAACAACTAACAAGGTGATTTCGATATAGGCCAAACAAGGGAAGCCCCTCAGTATAGAAACTTCTAGTGCCCTTTTCTTAGTTCCTTGGCTCCCCAGTCTTGCCTTTCTCCTAGTCCTTAGTCTTAATCACCCTCTCATTCAATCTTCCCCAGTCTCTAGACTTAAACAATAGATTACTCAGAGCCCGAAATACGGAATGTCTCCTTTCTACCTCTCGCTTTAAACAATTATCCTGTAACTTGTGATTTATGCACTGCAGCTTCTTTCTGGCCATTCCAGATCCCACTCCTGGGAAGGTAACATCACCCAATGAACTGGTTAGGCCATAGTGGGAGGTTGCAGGCTCAATCCATCACATAACACTCTGTGTCAGTGACTGTGAGGCCTGCTTCTTAGGCCAATACTTTTAAACCTATTAACTGAATCTATTTTTCCTTGTCTAGGGGCTATTGTGATACAGACGACACCCCAGCAAGGCTATCAACCCATCCCAACTGAAGAAGTCCATGTGGTCTCTCAGGCAGGTCTTGAGACCCCTTCCTCACTTTTAGATTAGATAGGGTGAGAGTTTCATGAATCCCTGGTAGGTAAGGACAACAGACCTCCTTGAAATTATTTGTTACATAAATAATTTGTTACGTAAATAATGAGACCTCCTGTCCTTCAACTTCCCATAGGGATTTGTGGGGATCACACCTCCCAAGAGGAAAGTGAGGTAGGCAGATAGAATAGGGGGATCTTGGGACCCCTCCCATGAGACCCACCCTCCTGAAATAGTCACCACCCTAAAACCACCCTTTTTCTTAGTAATCCTTGCCCCAAGTTAGGCAACCACAAAGGAAATTACAGAAAAAAGTAGCTAACACAAGAAAGCTATAGGGTACAAAAAGCCCACCAGTTTAAACCAGCCACTTAAAGGCGCCTGCGCAGTATGGGTTACAGTGACCTTCATCTCACCGGAGCCTCATTATACCATCATTATAATATCATACATGTGCCCAGAAGTTCATTAACATCATTATAACAGAATGAATTCTGGGAATGAACATGCGCAGTCTAAAAAGGTGACATAATTCCTCCTGTCAATCAAAAATGCCAATCAAAAGGCCCCATGCTCAGAAAGGTGTGACCCCTTCTAAGACAAAGGGAATATAAATCGCCAAGGCCTCATTGTTTGGGGGCCTTGAGCCACTCTCATCAGGCCTGCTCCTACTTCTTTGGAGTGTACCTTTTACTTCTAATAAACTCCTTTTTTTACCCCTGCATCTCTGTGTATCATTCAATTCTTTGTTAGGGACACCAGGAACCTGGACATCACACCATAAAAGGCCCATTCTCTGGTAACAATTTCAGCAAATTTTTGTTTCTTTTTCAGTTATTACCCCAGGGCCTAGGACAGAGCCCAGTACAGATTAGAAATTTCTCTCTCTCTCTGTACAGATTTACTGTACTTTGCCATGTATAATGCACACCCATGTTTTTGGCCCAAACATTCAGGGAAAAACATCTTTCATCTTAATTTTTTAATTTAAATTTGTATTTGTTTATATTTAGGTACTTGTTTTTGTATTATATAGGAATTTTACCATTATTTTTTAACATATTATGGTATAAGAAATTTTACATAACAAATAATTACAAAACACAAGAACAGATACAAAGTATAAAAAATTTTATGTATAAAATGTTTTTTATATAAAAAAACCTGATTATCATATTACAGGGTATTATTTTGTGTACAGATATTGTTATTGATTTCTAGAGTTACATTTTTAACTCATAAGCATAAATGAAAGAATTAATAACAGTTATATAGATACAGAACTAATACTACCCATGTATAATGCACATTCTTATTTTTCCCTCACAAATTTGGGCAAAAAGTGTGCGTTATACATGACAAAATACAGTGCATAAAATGAAAGACCCTTCTTATATAATAGATTCTCCTAATTTAATTTCTGCAAACATTATCAGTAATCTCTTTAAGAGATAGAAAGAGATGAAACATTTAAAATATTACAATAATAAATAATTTTTGTCGGAAGATTTTGGACTAAACAGAAAGGTAAATTTCAGGTGAAAATGTGGAGAAGTTATAAACAAAATTACATGAAAATTTAAAAATAAACTTGAGGAAGGAACAGACAGGGGATATGTACAAACAATTAAAAGCCCAAAGGTACTCTATAGAAAATGATTGATGCAGATAAAATCCTGCAGTGTCATTTCTGTCTTGCTAAATTTTCTTACAGTTCTCTTATAATAATTTGTCTGTACAATAATTTCTCTACAGAATTTGTCAGTTCAATTTGTCTAGGTTTTCCTTTTCTTTTCTTTTCTTTTCTTTTCTTTTTTTTCAATGAAGATAACAGGCAAATATATCCCCTAAAAATAATGACAATTTAGGTTTACTCATTTCAGTTTTTTTTTTCAATTTTTTTTATATTTCTGTTTGCATTGACCCAACCTCTGAAACAATGGTAAATAAAAATAATAGGAGCAGGCACTCTTGTCTCATATGTAATTTTAAAGGAACTTTCTAAAGTTTCACCATTAAGATTGATGATAGCAGTAAGTTTCTGGTAGTTACTCTTTGTAACATAAAGATTTCCTAGTTCTCACAATTTGTTAAGACTTTATCATGGCAGTCTATTGAATTTTTATTTCCACCTTTAGTGAGATATAATTGACACATAACATTATGTAAGTATAAGGTATACAACATGTTGATTTGACACACATATTACAATATGATTACAACTTTAGCATTATCTGACACCTCCATCACATCACAAAATTACCCTTTTTTTTTTGTGGTGAGAACATTTAAGATCTACATTCTAGCAAGTTTCGAATATACTTGTATAATACAATATTGTTAAGTATTCACAATATGTATTAGATCCCCAGAATTTATTCATCTTTGAACTGGAAGTTTTGTACCCTTTGGCTGACATCTCCCCATTTTTCTGACCTCTCAGATCCTGGTAATGACTTCTCTATCTACTCTCTGTTCTTATGAGTTCAGCTTTTAAAATTTTTATATATAAGTGATACCATACCATATCTGTCTTGCTTTCTCTGACTTATTTCACTAAGTTATTGTCCTCGGGGTCCATGCATGTTGTCACAAATGGCAAGACTTTATTCTTTCTTATGGCTGAATAATACCCCATCATATACGTATACCACAACTTTAACCATTCATCTTTTGACAGACACATAGGTTGTTTACATCTCTTGGCTATTGTGAATAATGATGCAATGAACTTCGGAGTGCAGATATAACTTCAAATTCCTATTTTTTATTTCCTTTGGATATATGGTAGTTTTTAATTTTTTGAGGACTGTCTGTACTGTTTTTCATGGTGGCTGTACTAATTTACATTCCCACAAACAATGCACGAGGGTTTCCTTTCCTCCATATCTTTGCCAACACTTATCTGTTGTCTTTTTGATGATGTCCATTCTAACAGGTGTGAGGGTACCAACTACAAGTTTTTTGGGTTTTCATAAATGTCTTCCAGGGCAACAATGTTTCCATGTTTAATCCTCTGACAATACTGGTCCCCTCTCCTCTTGTAATTTTTCTTTCTTATATTCTCTTCATTTGATTTTTTGAGAACAAAGAGCTACTGGCTTTATAGAATGAGGAATAGTTTTGTTTTGTTTTGTTTTGCTTTCTGTTCTCTGGAAAACTTTTTGAAGATTGCAATTATTTGGTAGTTGAAAGTTTAGTAGCCCTAGTATGTTAAACCATTGTTTGCTTTATATGTGAGGGAAGATTCCAATAATGATTATAATTATATGGTTATAGGTATTGTCAGGCTTTCTATTTCTTTTTGCCTTAAATTTGTTAATTTACATTTTTAAAATTTATCCATTTCATTAAGTAGCTTTCAATTTATTGGTATTATTTTTACTACACTTTCATAATACTTTTGTAACCTTTGACATGTCAGTAAGCTTGTGCTCCTTCTAAATGTCCTTATTTTTGTGGTTTCTTTGCTTATGAGAACTGAGGGAAAGTGGGTAGGCACCAACAGTCTCAGTTCCAATCACTCTCCCTTTCACAAACACTCTCTTCACTTGGCTACTCAGGTAATTCACTTTTCTAGTTTTCGTCCTACCTCAATAGTTCCTTCTTTTCAATCTCCTTTGCTGATTTGTCTTCATCCCTCCATCTCAGTTATAGGATTTCTTCTCTTTTCTAATTATGGTCACTCTTGTTGATCTCATACAATCTCATGGTCTTCAGTACCATCTACATATGATTACTCACAAAATTATGTCTCCAGCACTACCCTCTCCTAGGACCTGCAACACATATATTCAATGGCCTTCTGGTCATCTCAACTTGGAAATTTCAACTAAGTATGTCTAAAAGTAGCACATTTTGTTTTTATCCCTCAAACTTGTTCCTCTTCCAATGTTTCCTATCTTAGTATCTCCATGTACTCAGTTGCTTATGCCAAAAACTTGGGGATCGTTTTTCCTTCTCTTTTTCTCTCCATTTACAATCCATTAACAAATCATGTAGGTTTACCTTCAAAACACATTCATACCTTTAACACTTCACTAGTTCCATACCTTGTCTTGTCTCATCTGAGTTATATCTCTTTTTTTAAATTATCATTTTATTGATTGTCTTGACTTAAGAAAGTGATAAAGAAAATACGTTAATTATGCAACTTAAATGCATGTTATGCTTGTAGCTGTTAACATTATGCATAGCTCAAAAAAGTTGAGGAAGCATTCTTCCAGTGTTTGAAAACTATTAACCCAATCAGCAAATAACTTATGTACAAGGGCTCACAATTAAGTTCTCAAACTTCCACCATGTGTTTACGTTGGCAGCACTGTACAAAAAACTCTGTAAGGTTTTATAACCTTGGTGTATCTGTGTCTCACAGCTGTGTTTGTGTCAACATGTGGTGGTGTGTTGTTGACTGGCTTTTATTATTGTTGTGTGTTTTTGTGTGTCATCACAAGAATGTGAGAGCTTGAAATAGAGCAATGAACAAACATTAATTTTTTTTTTTTTTTTTGTAGTATGTGGGTAGTTCCCTGGCTGGGAATCAAACCCAGGCCGCAGCGTTGACAGCGCAAGCGCTGAAGCCTTAAGCCACTGCACCACCAGGGAACTCCAAACATTAAATTTTTTGTTAAACTTGGCAAGAGTGGAAGTGAAATCAGGGACATGTTAGTCCAAGTTTATGGACTTCATGATAATGCCATGAAGAAATGTTATTATAGTGTACAAATGGATTAAACATTTATGTGTGGGGAGAGAAAGTGTCACTAATGAGAAGAGGTCAGGGTGGCCAGTAAGCAGAACTGATGAAAACATTGTAAAAATTAGATGAATTGTATGTCAGAATCATTGGCTGACTGTGACAATCATAGAAGACCATTGATAGAGAAACAATTGGGAAAATCTTAAGAGAAAAATTTGGCATCAGAAAGGTATATGCAAGAATGGTCCCAAAGGAGCTCGCCAATGAACAAAGGCAAAGGAGAGTCGAAGTTTGCCAAGACTTGGAGAGGCAAGACAACATTTTGGGCCATATTATCACGGGTAAGGAAACATGGATATATCAATATGACCCTAAAACAAAGCATCAAAGTCAACCAATTCTCCATGACCAAAAATTCTGTCAGTCCAAATCAGGAGTCAAAAAGGTGTCGCTAACCTTTTTTGATATCAGAGGGATTTTTCATTATGAATTTGTACTAACTGGACAGTCAACCAAGTTTACTATTTTGAAGTGCTGAAAAGGCTGTGTGAAAAAGTTAGATAACCTGAACTTTTTGCCAACCAGTCATGGTTCTTGCATCATGACAATGCACCAGCTCACATGGCACTGACTGAGGGAGTGTTTAGCCAGTAAACAAATAACTGCATTGGAACACCCTCCTTACTCATCTGGCCCCCAATGACTTTTTTCTTTACCTGAAGATAAAGGAAATACTGAAAGGAAGACATTTTGATGACATTCAGGACATCAAGTGTCATACAACAACAGCTCTATTTGGTTGTTTCACTTTTATCACTTTGATCTTACTATTAATATAAACAAAACTATCAACCAGCATTCATATGACATATGTGAATTCACATTGAAATCACAATATGGTTGCTAAACATTTATAAGCATATCACTGCCTAGGCCCACAATGTTATTATAGCATTTGTTGCCTCTAAAAGGTACAGGATTATGATTTGTTGTCTTGTTATATCTTTGAATTTTTCCAGTTTTATATAATGCACATTATTACCTTTGTAATTTCCAAGTTATTTTTTTAAAGGATTGGATATGGCAAAAAACAAAACAAAACAAAATAAACTAATTGGTTCATGTCAAATTCATAACTTTGGAAAAATTATGATTACATTAGATGACCAGCTAATCCATCACTTTCCGTAAATAGCAGATTGAGGTCAAATCTGTATTACATTATAGGGGTGAAATTTTCCCAGAATCATCATATGAATAACAAAAGTGAATTATAGTATGCACACAACTTCAAAATAGCTTACAAAAAGAAAACAATCTATATATTTTACAGACCTCTATTGTTACAGCATAAAATTAAAACAAAAAACTTAATAATCTATAAATGGACATAACAGTTAGAATTTAAAAATTATTAATTTAACTTTCTTCAACTTTATTGATGTATAATTGACAAATAATGTTGTATATATTTAAAGTGTATGATGTGATGATTTGATGTAAGTGTACAAGGGCTGTCCAGATAGTATCCAGTCATGTAATACAAAAAATAGAGGCATTTATGGCTGGATTTTTTCTGAACAGCCCTCATAAATTGTGAAATGATTACCTCAGTAAGGTTCATTAACATTTCCATCACCTCACAGTTACCATTAATCTGTGTTATGTCTTTATTCATGTCTTTGCATCAACTTTTGCTCCCTAGAATCTATTCTCCACATCTCCAAATATGTGATCATCCATTCAAATTTTTCACTGGCTTCCTTTACCACCTTATCTAAAAAAACAGATCCTGGCATTATTATTTTTCTTTGTACATCATATCACTATACAATGTTTTATTACATACTTTCTATTGATTTGTTTTATTACTGTTTTTCTCTCCTATTAGAATGTAAGTTACATGAGAACATGGTCTGTTTTATTCACTCTTATTTTCTGGCAGGTACATTTGGCAAATAGTAGGCCCCCGCAATGAATAGAGAATAAATGAATAAAGGGATGAATGAAAAAAACTGGCAAATAGAAGAATAAATCATCACAACTTCTAATAAATGCTATTGTGGAAATATAAATAAGGTCCTTGTATGTTGCTAATAGTTAAGTTGAGGTGACAGACAATTAGAAAAACAACTATAGGTCCATGGCAGGAAGGACTCTGGCACGAGGAGCTCTGCAGACCCATTCCACAGAGAAACTGAGATACAGGGATGATAGCTAGAGAGTGCGGCATTTCTCCCTGATGGGATGAAATATTCTGAAAGTGACTGTGGTAATGGAGTAACATACCTGTGAGTAGCCTAAAAATCATCGAATTGTACAGTTTAAATGAATGAATTGTACAGTGTTGTGCATAAGACTGTTTTTTCAAAGGACAATTAAAAAGAAAAAAATTTTAAAACAGCAATTATTATGAAAACCGCCATTATATTCTTATGCAATGGAAGCACAGAGGAAAGATACTCTGTCAGTTTAGTACTTCCAGAAGCCAATTCTAAGATGAAATTAGAGGTGTAAGATATTTATTGGGGAAAATGTCTGTGAAAAGAAAAGAGGATAGGGAGCAGGCAAAGCCTTTGATCCATGATGCAGGTCTGACTGACATCTGGGAAAGAAGAGGGAAAGGGGAGAATTGAACAAAAAGAGTCAGAGTACGGTGTAGCTCTGAGATAATTTTATCCAGGCTGCAGGGCAGCCACAGGTCAAAGACAATCTATTACAAGAGTCCTAAGTCGGGCAGAAGGTGCTGAACTCCTCTGACTGCATTGTTCCTTTCTTGGCTGGAAGTAGCATGGTAATGAAGTTTGTGGTGCATCCAGGAAATGGAGCAACTGCAGGATCTCAGCTACAACATTTCTTGTATTTTCTCTTGAAAGAGACTTGGGTGGCAACTTGATGGTGGCTACATTACCTAACCCTGACCAGGAGGTAGAAGTGAGGAAATTGTTAGTGATAGCTTTAGGAAGAAGTGGTCTTCAAGCTGAGGCCTGAGTGCAAATTGGACTTTGTGGTCCTATCCTGTATGGCTGGATGTGATCAGAACCTAAAAGTAAGGACCACTGACTGATGATTAGGATATGTAGGTTTGATTTTAAAGGAGTTCCCTGCTCATAGAGCAAATTAAAATTTCCTCCATGAGTAGTAACAACGAATTGTTTAAAAACAATATGGTCTGAAGGCATGGACTATCAGACAAGGTAGATTGTTAATCGTACCATTTCTAGCTGGGTAAATTTAATTCTCTAATTTTATGTAGGGATAAGATAATGTACAGAGTTATTATAAAGACTAGAGATAATATAAGGTAACTTCCTAGCCCAGTTCCTAATCAACAGTAGTACTTAATAACTACTGCAGTTTAGAGACAAAGGAGTCATCAAGACTTGGAGGAATGGAGAGATGGCATGTGTGCCTGCACGTGTATGTGTGTGTGTGTGTGTGTGTGTGTGTGTGTGTGTGTTTTAAAGGTAGACAGTATTACCTAAATGAAGAATAGATAACTACTGCCATGGTTTTAGGGGTCTTTGATTATAACATTTCCATCTTTATCTGTTACCTGCAGTTCTATCATTATATTGTTACATTTTTATTCCAATATAGTATAGGAAGCAGTTGATACTGTGGGAAAATGCAAACTTTAGAGTTTGATAGCCCCAGATAAAATTATAGCTACATGACTTTGATTTTTATGTACCATTTCTGAGCTTCTCTTCACTTGTAAAATTAGAATGGTCATATAAAATTGTAAAAGGATCACAGGAAGTTGAAGAAGGGACCCAAAGGAGAAAGATAAGATACCTAGGAGACCTAAAACTTCTCCTACAATGAAAAGTTAAAGGACTAGAGACAGAAGACAGTTAATGTGTTAATGATTTGAATATAATAATAAGAGCAAAGATGATTTAAATACAGGCCTTTTGAGAGAGATTAGCAAGAAAGAACTGTACAATTTGAGCCTTTTTACAGGGATTTTCTAATAAGCCCTCAGGGTTTATCTAGGAACTCACTGGTCTCAGTGCTCCAATTCCCAAGGCTTTGTTTAGTGCCTCTATGATTACATTGTGTGTAGCTGAATTCTCCCATGTATTAGTCTCCATCCTCTTATTATTATTAAAAATGTGTATCTGATAATCATCTGCCTATGTTTGGAAAATCTTTTACTATATAAATCTTGTGGGGAAGCAAACTCTCTTTCTCACTATAGGAAGCTGAAAACATTGTATATTTAATTTCCCAGGTCTGTGGCACCTGAGCTAGGGCCAGCCAATAAGATATCCCTGCCTGGGATAGTAAAGCCAAGAAGCAAGGGCAATGGAGTTATCTCCCCTGTTGGTTACAATGCAGTAGTAGCATCATGGGTTTATGGGAGGTAGTAGTAGTGCTGTTAGGGTGCCCAAGGTCCAGGGTTGACAATAGCAGTATCCTCTTCCTCAGCCCAATTTAAGTGCTTTAGCATCAAGTCTTATCCCAGAACCTGGGTGATGAAGAAATAGACCTTGGATCAGTGGCTTGTAAATTTCAGTGTATGTAAGAGCCACTGGGATTTCTGTTAAAATCCCAAATACCCAAGCCCCAACCCCAGAGATTCTAATTCAATAGGTGTAGGGGAGGGGCTCCCACAATTTGCATTTTTGATCAGCACTCCAGGAGATTCAGTGCAAGTGATCTGCGGTAGACAATTTGAGAAATATTTCCTAGAATAATCAAGATAAATGATGCTGAAAGCAGTTAATCTGAAAATGTATATTTAAGTGTCAACATCCTCCCTGTCTACTCACAAAGGAAATTAAAATGTGAAGAATCACAGAGTCTCAAGTGGGAATTATTCTAGGGACCCTCACATCACAATGCAAGGCTTTTGCTTGTGAATCCGAATTCTACTTATTTGATTTTACAGTTTTACAAAATCTCATTGGACTTCTTTTCCTTGTGCAATGTAGCAGCCTGTGATTGGCCAGAAGTAGGGTAGTTAATCTTGTCTGATCTGGATCGTCAGCACCTCTGACTCTTGGAAGCACTAAATCATTGCTGCAGCTCCATTCTTTTATATGAGAATCCTGGAGCACAGAGGGAAAGCATAGCACTGAAGACAGGTTGTTATGCAAAGTTTAACTTTGCAAAAGCAAATGAAATTTGGAGAACTTAATTTCTTCCACTTGAGTTGCAGTCAACCACTACACTCATAAAAACTCTGCCTCCTTCTGTAGAAGCAGATGGGAAAGAGACCTGAGGTTCTCACTTCTTTTTTTAAGGATGAAAAATAGAATTTATAATAAAAGATCCTTAGCCAATATTAAATGCAGCAAAATATCCTGAATGGTTGTTTCCGTGATTTTAAATGCTGCAAACATCTTTATTGGAAAATAATGATAATTTTAAAAATCCTAAATGAGATGGGAGAAATATTACTCTAGAGTAATAAAATAAAAATTACTTGAACACTTTTAATCCTTCAGAGCTCTAGAATATGCAGAGGCTGAGATAAAATCAAGTAATTTATGAAAAATTATTCTTAATCAACCTCACTTTCTTCCTAAAGAAAAGTATGCTTATAGATTATTTTTGGTAGGATATATTTGGTAGGACTCAGCCTACCAAATACAATAAGGAAGAACAATATGCATAAGGTTTTTTGGTATTTTGCCTTGATTACAAGCCTTTCATTTGCCTTTTTCATGTGAGAACTGGCTATCAGACAGACATTATCTTAAATGTAGTACCAGTTAAATGTGCACATGTCAGTATTCAATGTTTACTCAATTGAGACTGCATAAAAAGCATGACTTCCTCATACTCTATTTTTATCACATGACTAAGGCCACTGTTGGTGTAACCCTTGGGGAAAGAGTAATGGTAAGCAACTATTGAGTTTCCAGGCATCTGATATCTCACTATGACACCCTTTATTCATACCTGGCAATCTATACTGCAAAACACAGTCCTGTTAAAGTAAGTGATAGGCCTTTAAAATAAGTGGTAGTGTCCAGGCAGAATGGGACTGAGCTTTCTTATAGGCAAAAGAAGCTGAATCTCTCAACAGTAGTCATCTGCTGCCAAGGACGTTTTCAGGCTAATATAACTAGAGTTTCCTGGATTTGTTGCTGATTTAACCCTTAGTTTTCAAATTTGCCCTCTGAATTCTCTAGCCAGAATTTTAAACTAATTGGTCTCTGTTCTACACCAGATTCCTATGACCCTGAGAGATCTGAAACACACACACATCATCTAACATTCAAAAACATTTGAGACTCTCTTATGAATTGCATACCCCAACTTATGTGTTGAAGTCCTAATCCCTAATACCTCAGAATGTGACCTTATTTAGAGATAGTCTTTAAAGAGGTAATTCTATATGACTGGTGTCCTTATAAAAATGGGAAATTTAGGGACAGGCACACATAGGGAGAAGACATGTGAAAATAAAGGCAGCGATTAGGGTAATGCTTCTATAAGGCAAGGTACACCAAAGATTGCTAGCCAACAACCAGAAACCAGGGGAGAGGCATTAAACAAATTCTTTCTCACAGGCCTCAGAAAAAGCCAATCCTGACAACACCTGGATTTCAGAATTAGCCTCTAGAACTGTGAGACAATTTGTTGTTAAAGCCACCCATTTGTGTTATTTTATTACAGCAGTCCTAGAAAATTACTAAAATTACTCTGTCCCATATTGACTTTATCAAGATACAATGCAGTGTTATCTACCACTAACCAAAAAGGGTTATTCTAGTAGTGAGAATTCTAAAACATGAGGCAGGAGCAGGTAGTGCCAACCTAGGTCAGGGAGAGGACTTGATCAAGCCAAACTCTTGGTGACTGTAATGGTTAAATTTAAGTACCAATTTGACTAGGCCACAGGGTGCCCAGATTTTTGGTTAAATATTATTCTAGCTGTTTCTGTGAGGGCATTTTTGAATGAGATAACACATTTAATTTGGTAGACTGAGAAAAGCAGATTGTCCTTCCCAATGTTGGTGGGTCTCATCCAATCCATTGTAGCCTGCGTAGAACAAAGAAGGCAGAGTAAGAGATAATTTTCTCTCTCCGCCTAACTGTACTTGAGCTAGAATATTGGTCTTCTCCTATCATTGGACTCAGGCTTAGACTGGAACTTACACCATCATGTCTCCTGATTCTTGGGCCTTTGGTCTTGAACTAGAATTATACCATTGGCTCTCCTAGATCTCCAGTTTGCTAATTCCAGATCTCAGGACTTTTCATCCTTCATAATTGCATTAGCCAATTTGAAATAGATAGGTAGGTAGGTAGGTAGGTAGGTAGCCAGATAGACAGATATTCTGTTTCTATGGAGAACCCAGACTAATACAGGTTTTGGTACCAGGAATGATTCTTAAAAAACAGAAATTTAAGAATGAGTTTTCTGTATTGATTCTTATCACCAGAAGCAGCTTCATTTAATGTGGCAAGACCAGAAATAGACCCTCACTATTCTTCCTTAGTAATAGATCGACTCTTCAGCTCTGTTTCATAATTCAGTTTCCAGAAACCTTGATCTCTTTTCCCTTCACAATGTATCACCCGGCTCCACTGAATTGATGTCTTGATGCTGACTAAACCTATGAACAAGAAGGAGCAATATTCTAGACCACTAGTTCGCAAGCAGTGGTATGCATACCTACTCCAAGGGTACATGCTGAGCCATTCAGGGATACATGAAAAATAATCAGCAATGGCTGGAAAAGAAAGCAAGATGACAACTGGAGAGGAGGTCCCTAAAGCCTCTCCCAGAAAACACAATTGAACAGCAGCCCAGGAGCCAAGAAAGAGGACCCTGAGTAACAAAACGGCTGTTGAGAAATCCACAAATCACAAGTAAACACCTGAAGGTTGGAGAGAAGGGGGTGAGTGGGGGAGAGGGAAGGGAGCAGAGACTGCAACAGGACACATTTGCTGCTGATTATTCAGAGCGGCACAGTTCATGGGAGGGGAGAGACCACAGGGGAGCTGGGCTTTGGAGCTGCATGCTGGGGATGGAGTTTGGAAGCCAGCCTCTGGAACTTTTGAGTGGTAGAAGGGCTGAGCGAGGACTCTGAACTGCAAAGATGACACCCCAGCTCTAGGCACCCTGAAGACCTGCACAGGGCTGCAGTTCCTGTTCCCAGCCCGCTGCAAAGGTGAACCTGCTGTCTCAGCCAGGCGCACAGCTTTGGACTTATGGAGCATGCACTTGCTCGTGCACCCCAGGGTTCTGAAAGCAGTGTGAGCCGGTAGACAGCCAGATGCTGAATCAGGGCTGGGAAGAAAGACTGATTTGATAGCATTCACCCGAGCCAGCAGAAACAAGCCTCAGAACAGCTTCCCCAGCAAAGGGCAGAAGGCAGAGCTGCCCTTGGAGCACCTTTTGTTGGCCTCTCCCCAGGATATATGCGCATAGCCTCCAAACGCAGTAGGAGATCAGAAACTAGAAATAAACAACTCCCTCTCTCCCAAAACTTGACTCCCAGTGCCCTCTAGTGTCTGCCCTACAGCAAGACACCACAAAAGCAATAATCTGGGCACTGACATAAAGCCCTCATATCAAAGAGGAAGAACACAGCAGACAGGATGAATTTCTTAAAAACTAAAACTCCTC
This sequence comes from Lyroderma lyra, assembly GCA_004026885.1. Classification (NCBI taxonomy): domain Eukaryota; kingdom Metazoa; phylum Chordata; class Mammalia; order Chiroptera; family Megadermatidae; genus Lyroderma; species Lyroderma lyra. The sequence goes on along the minus strand of PVJL010009143.1, from coordinate 33,673 downwards.
AGAAAGAATATGAAATTTATGGAGAAGACAGCTTCTTAGACCTCGAAGTGTCTGATTTAAGTGACAGAGAATTTCAAGCAGCCATTCTAAAGGCTGTGAGAGAAATGAAAACATACTGGCAGAACACCATAGCTGAGATAAATAACATAAAAAAGGATATAAACGACAAAAAAAAGGAACTCTGTGAACAAAAAGAACAATTTAACAAAGAAATTCAAAACACAAGAAAGATTGAGACAGAAATGCAAGAAATAAATAATACAATAAAAGAAGTGAGAAATTAAATAACTGCCATAGGAAACAGGACAAACCAGATGGAGGAAAGAATTGGTGATATTGAAGATCAGAACATGGATACAGCTCAGAAAGAGGAAGAGAGGAAATATAGAACCAAAAGGATTGAAAGAACTCTCCGACTCCATGAGACAAAACAACATCAGGATAATAGGAATAGAGGAGGCAGAGCAATCTACAGAGAGCATACTCAAACAAATCATAGATGAGAACTTTCCAAACCTATAGAAAGATCTGGAACCCCAAGTTCAAGAAGAAAACAGGTCCCATAGACACCTGGACCCTAACAGATCTTCTCAAAGACACACGGTACTAAAGATGTCTAAAATTAAAGACAAAGAGACAATTCTCAAGGCAGCCAGGGAAAAAAGACCTATAACCTTTAGAGGAAAACCCACCAGGCTGGCATCAGATTTCTTGGCAGAACCTCTGCAAGCCAGGAGAGAGTGGAATCCAATATTCAAAAATTTAGGGAGTTCCCTGATGGTGTAGTGGCTTAAGGCTTCGGCGCTAGAGCTGTCAGCACTGTGGCCTGGGTTCGATTCCCAGTCAGGGAACTACCCACATAACAAAAAAGAAAAAAAAAAATTAAAAGAGAGAAACTTCCAGCCACGAATAAATTATCCAGCAAAATTATATTTCAGATATAAAGGTGGAATAAACACCTTCTCCAACACACAGAAGCTGAAGGAATTTGCCAGCACGAGGCCAGCACTCCAAGAAATACTGAAGGAGGCCCTTCAACCTGAAACAAAACATCAGGAAAAATGGAACAAAGTTGGGGCAACAAGAAAGAAACAAAAATAAACAATCAAACAAAAACAAACAAACAAAGATATAAGTAATGGCCACAGGAAATCCTCACATATCGATCACCACTCTAAATGTTAATGGACTGAACTCACCAATAAAAAGACACAGAGTAGCAGACTGGATTAAAAAACAGAACCCATCCATATGATTTCTCCAAAAAACACACTTCAGCCATAAGGACAAACACAGACTCAGAGTGAAAGGACGGGAAACGATACTCCAAGCAAATGGTAACCAGAGAAAAGCAGGAGTTGCCATTCTGATATCTGATGAAATAAACTTCAAGTTAAAAAAGATAGTAAAAGACAAAGATAGACATTACATAATGATAAAAGGCACAATGCGACAACAAGAAGAGTTGACACTAATCAACATATAGGCTCCCAACCAGGATGCACCAAAATATACAAAGAAACTAACAGACTTGAAAGGAGAAACTGATGAATACACAATCCTACTGGGAGACTTAAACACCCCGCTAACAGCCATGGACAGATCATCCAAACAGAAAATAAATAAGGAAATATCAGCTCTAAATGACACATTACAGCAATTGGACATAATTGACATTTACAGGACACTTCATCCAGCAAAAAGAGACTACACCTTCTTTTCTAGTGCGCATTCTCAAGGATAGACCACATGCTGGGACACAAAAGTAGCCTCAGCAAATTCAAGAAGATCGAAATGATACCAAGTATATTCTCAGACCACAAAGCTTTGAAATTGGAGATCAACTGTAAAAGGAAAGCAGGGAAAAAAAACATATACATGGAGATTAAACAACAGCTTATTAAAAAAGGACTGGATAAAAGAACAAATAAAAGATGACATTAAAAAATATATAGAAACTAATGACAATGAAAATACAACGTATCAGAATTATTGGGACACAGCGAAAGTGGTAATAAGAGGGAAATTTATATCATAACAGGCCTATCTTAAGAAACAAGAAAAATCACAAGTAAACATCTTAGCATCCCATCTTAAAGAACTAGAAAAAGAAGAGCAGACAAAACCCAAACTCAGTAAAGGAAAGAAATAATAAAAATTAAAGCAGAGCTAAACCAATTAGAGAACAGAAGGACAATAGAAAGAATTAATATTACAAAGAGCTTGTTCTTTGAGAAAGTCAACAAAATTGACAAACCCCTGGCTAGACTAATCAAAGGACGAAAGGAAAGGACACAAATATCCAAAATTAGAAATGAAAGGGGAGAAATTACCACTGATACCACAGAAATAAAAAGGATTATAAGAAAATATTATGAAGGACTTTATGCCACGAAATTTAACAACCTAGAAGAAATGGACAAGTTTCTAGAAACTTATAGCCTACCCAGACTGAACCAAGAAGAACTGGATAATCTAAATAAACCAATCAATAGCAACGAGATTGAAATGACTATCCATAATCTCCCTAAAGGCAAAAGCCCTGGACCAGATGGTTTCATCAACGAGTTCTACCAAGCATTCAAAGAAGAATTAATGCCTATCCTCCTCAGACTCTTCCAAAAAATTGGAGAGGAAGCAATACTTCTTAACTCATTCTATGAGGCCAACATTACCCTAATACCAAAGCCTGGCAAAGAAAACACAAAAAAAAGAAAACTATAGATCAATATCTCTGATGAACACAAATGCAAAATTCCTGAACAAAATATTAGCAAATAGAATACAACAATGCATCAAAAAGATCATACATCATGATCAAGTGGGATTCATCCTGGGAGCACAAGGATGGTTCAACACATGAAAATCAATCAATGTGATACACCACATAAACAAAATCAAAGATAAAGACCATATGGTCATTTCAATTGATGCAGAAAAAGCTTTCAACAAGGTACAACATCCATTTATGATCAAAACACTAAATAAAATAGGTATAGAAGGAAACTATCTCAACATAATAAAGGCCATATATGACAGACCCTCGGCTAACATCATACTGAATGGGGAAAAGCTAAAACCTAGTCCCCTGAAATCAGGAAGAAGACAGGGATGCCCCCTGTCACCACTGTTATTTAATATAGTATTGGAAGTTCTAGCCACAGCAATCAGGCAAGAGAAAGGAATCAAAGGTATCCAAATTGGGAAAGAAGAGGTCAAATTGTCACTATTTGCAGATGACATGGTCCTTTATATAAAAAACTCCAAAGATTCCACCAGGAAACTATTAGAAATAATTAACAGATATAGTAAAGCTGCAGGATACAAAATCAATGTACAAAAATCAATAGCATTCCTTTATACAAACAATGAATCCTCAGAAAAAGAAATGAGGGAGTCAATTCCTTTTGCTATCACAACAAAAAGAAGAAAATACCTGGGAATTAACTTAACAAAGAATGTGACAGACTTATACACAGAAAACTATAAGACATTTTTGAACGAAATTGGAACAGACTTTAAAAGAGGTGGAAAAATATCCCCTGTTCATGGATAGGAAAACTTAACATTGTTAAAATGGCCATGCTGCCCAAAACATCTACAGATTTAATGCAATACCCATCAAAATCCCACAATCATACTTTTGTGAAATAGATAAAAGAATTATTAGATTTATATGGAACCATAAAAGACCTCGAATTGCCAAAGCAATACTACATGAAAAGAATAAGGCTGGTGGCATTACACTTCCTGACTTCTATTTATATTACAAAGCATCAATAGTCAAAACAGCTTGGTACTGGCAGAAGAACAGAAATATAGACCAATGGAATAGAAATGAAAACACAGAAATAAACCCACAAATATATGGACAAATCATTTTCGATAAAGGAGCAAATAACATACAATGGGGAAAAGACAGCCTCTTTAATAGGTGGTGCTGGGAATACTGGAAAAACATAAGCAAAAGAATGAACCTGAGCTGTGAACTCTCTCCATATATAAAAATTAACTCGAAATGGATTAAAGACCTTCATATTAGACTGCAACAATAAACTGTATAGAAGAAAACATTGGTACTAAACTTATAGACCTAGGACTCAAGGAAGACTTCATGAACCTGTCCTCAAAGGCAAGGGAAGTAAAAGCAAAAAAAATGGATGGGACTATATCAAACTAAAAAGCTTCTGCACAGCAAAAGAAACCATCAACAAGGCAAAGAGACAGCCAACTGAATGGGAGAAAATATTTGCAAATAACGCATGAGATAAGGGTCTAATATCTAAAATATATAAAGAACTAATAAGACTTAACAACAAAAAAACAAACAACGCAATTAAAAAGTGGGCAGAAGAACTAAACAGACACTTCCCCCAAGAAGAAATACAAATGGCCAGCAGACATATGAAAAAATGCTCATCCTCATTAGCTATCAGGGAAATGCAAATCAAAACCACAATGAGGTATCACCTCACACCTGTTAGAATGGCTATTATCAACAAGACAAGGAATAACAAGTGCTGGAGAGGATGGGGAGAACAAGGAACTCTCACACACAGCTGGGAATGCAAACTGGTACAACCACTGTGGAAGACAGTGTGGAGGTTCCTCAGAAAATTGGGAATGGAGCTACCATTTGACCCAGCAATCCTCTTTCTGAGGATCTACCCAAAAAACCTGAAATCCTTTGTCTGCAAAGACTTATGTACCGCAATATTCATCACAGTGCTGTTCACAGTGGCCAGACCATGGAAACAACCAAAGTGGCCTACGACAGATGACTGGATAAAGAAGCTGTTGTGCATACACACAATGGAATATTACTCAGCTGTAAGAAAAGATGAAATACTGCCATTTGCAACAAAATGGATGGACCTGGAGATCATCATGTTTAGTGAAATAAGCCATACAGAAAAAACAAAGAACTGTATGACTTCACTCATATGCAGAATATAAAACTGAAAGCAAAGAAAAAAGAAATGAACAAATAAATTACCCATGGACACATCAATACTTTAATGTTTATTTGGGGACAAGTGGGTCAGGGAGGGGAGAAAGGGGAGGGTGTGGGAGGTGGGGGGGGGAAGCTAAATATAAGGTGATGGAAAGAGAAGTCACATTAGGTGGTGAACTTATTATGCATCAAGTTGACAATGCACTGTAGAATTGTATGCCTGAAACCTATGTAATCCTTGCTAACAGATGTCATCCCAATAAGTCTAACAATAAAAATGAATTAAAAAGAAAAAGAAACAAGTAAAAAATGCAAAATATTAGTTATGGAACAATACGTGTTAAATTTGAATCACCATTAATGGAGACACTTCAAAATTAGATCATATTAGATAGAAAGAGAAATGACTCTGGATGGTAAACACATAATACAACACATAGACAATGTATTATAAAATTATACACATGGAACCTATGTAATTTTTGCTGACCAATGTCACCCTAATAAATTTAACAATAAAAAAATATTAGATAACATTAACGAATGATGATTGGTGAGGGCATGGCTATGAACCCTTCCTGCAAACCGCTCTTCTACCAATCACTATGCACAGTTTCTGAACTATTCATTCGCCATGTTTCTAGAATTTCCTCAAACATATAAATATATCCAAAGCCAGACATTTTGATCAGTTTAGTTATTGACTGAGTAAAAGTATGTTGTCTTTAATTGTGATTCTTTTCAAGTAGGTTTTTAATTTAATGTCTAACATAGTTTCAGTTATTATTGTCAGTGATTTTAAGCATATCAATTATGAATCACTTGTTGAAAACAGGAATAGTTAAAAAAACAAAATTTGATGTGGATTATAGCCCATTGCCAAGTACTTCACAACAGTTGTCTGCAGCTACAAGTACTCCCACACCAGGAGATAGTAAAAAGGTGCATGCCTCAGATACTACACAGAAGAAAAGGAAATACTCTGAAGAGTACATTCAATATGGGTTTTCATTTGTAGGGAATGATGACGGTCCTAAGCCTTTGTGTGTTGTATGCGGGGAAATACTAACCAAGGGTTGTATGAAACTGCTGTACTCATGGGACATTTAGACACTAAACATCCTATGTATAAAGAAAAAAAAAACCCACATTATTTTCAGTGCTTAAAAAAGTGTCTGTTACTTCATACATGATATTAGGAAAGAAAAACAATGAGAATGCAGTTGAGGCTTCATATCATATTGCTTTTTGCATAGCTAAATGTGGTAGAAACCAAACCATAGCTGAAGATCTCATTTCTCCTTGTACTAAGGATACCATTTTTTGTATGTTTGGGGAGGAAATATCTGCAAAATCAATACTATCTCTTTTTCAAACAATACAATGTCTCGATGAATTCAGGAAATGTCTGATGATGTTGAAGCTGTAGTAGTAGATTAGAATTAGAAAAGGTAAATTCTTTTCTATCTAGGTTGATGAAAGTGTAGATGCTGCTGATTTATCTATTTTGCTTATCATCACATGGTACTTGGTAAAAAATGAAATTGAAAAAAACTGTTGCTTTGTTAGTCATTGACAAAGTGTATCACAGGCAAAGATTTTTTTAATGCAATCAATGGTTATTTCATTAAAAAGGACATTAGTTGGTCAAATTGTTGTGACGTGTGCACTGATGGAGGCAAGCCTATGTCAGGTTGTTTTATTGGCGTACTCAGTAAAACTGAAGAAATAGCTCCCCATGACTCATGGAGTCACTGCTGCATTCATAGACAAAGTCTTGCATCCAAGCCTCTTCCCAGTGACCTGAAAAATGTTCTTGATGAGGCTGTAAAAGTTGTAAATTTTATTGTCATGACCAGAAATCTCCAGACTGTTTAAAGCGCTGTGTGAAGAAATGAACGGTACTCACATCACATTACTTTTGCACGTGGAGGTAAGGTGGCTATCTCATGGCAAAGTAATTACATGGATGTTTGAACTTAGACATGAAGTCCAAGTGTTTTTTGAAGATCATTGTCTTCCTCTTGCTCCAAAGTTTCAGGACAGTGATTGGCTTCAGATTCTTGCATATTTATCAGATATTTTTCTAGAAATAAACACACTCAACTTAGGAAGTCAAAATAGCTCAATCACTATATTCAAAGTCACCAACAAAATGGAGTCAATGATTTAAAAACAGGAATTTTGGAAAGCTTGTATTGAAAGAGGCCAGCCTGAAGTTTTTGAAACTCTGCACAACTTATCTGAGAATGATTTGCACCTCTCCCAAAGCATGGAAGAGAATATTCTAAGTCACTTGGAAGGTCTTCAAGTGTCCTTTTATAAGTACTGTCCTCAATGTGGAAAAGAAAACAACTGGATTCCAGATTCCTTCAATGAAGAATTCTTTAAATAAATTATTCTATCAGTCAATAAAAAAGAGCACTTAAACTTTCTACTGATTCTTCTTTAAATTATGATTTTAAAAGAAAGCATCTTACAACCTTCTGGGTAGATGTCAGTGAGGAATACGAAGAACAGTTCAGTAAGAAGGCACTCAAATACCTCTTGCCATTTACTAATACTAAACTAGTGGAGAGAGGTTTTTCTTTTTACACCCTCATAAAAAGTAAGTACTGCAATAAGCTTAATGAGAATTTGGATGGAAGACAGTATCTTGAATCTTTTGAGCCTGATTTTAAGAAACTAAGTGCATCAAAACAAGCCCAACAATTTCACTAACAATGTTTCAATCAACTAGAGATCTGCATAACAATTATCATAGACTTTTCAGATAACACAAATAAATATTATTATTAATAATAAGTTAAAAGTTTGTTAAGTACTTAATTATCATTATCAATATTTAACTATTGTGAATATTATAAAATTAAATCTGTGGTTTGTATTTTCAGTGTAGTAATTTTTCTTTTCTAATTTATTACCTCATTTGCACTGTTTTACATTAAGATAGGCACTGAACAAAAGTGTCAATACTTAAAAATACCTGTTTTAAAAACAAGAGGCACAATTTATAGAATTAGGTTTTAAAGAGGTACCCAGGTGGGAAAAGGTTGAGAACCACTGTTCTAGACTCATGTGCATAGAAAATAGTGTGAAATAAATCTGACAAAAACTTAGAGACTTGTGATCTCAGTGAAATTTCTAGAGGTTCAGTGCTATGGGGAATTTTAGGATACCCCTTCTAAGATGAAGGATAGGTTATTGCACCTGGGCCCTAATATTACCAAAAAGAGGCACAAAACCGAGTGAGGTTCAGTGAGTTATGGGTGTGCTACTCTGACCCATTTACTGAGTTATCTGAAAAACTGCAGGTTTTGTGTGGTGCCTAGAACAAAAGAAGACTCTACAGCAGGTCCAGGGTGCTGTGCAAACTGTTCTGTCATTTGGACCACAGGATCCAGCAGGTCAAATGGTGCTTGAAGTGTCAGAGGCAACTAAGATGCTGTTTGTAGACTTTTGCAGACCACTATAAGTGAATCATAGCACAGGCCCTTAGAATTTTGGAGTAGGGCCTTGCCATCCTCTGAGAATAATTGCTCAGCTTCTTAGAACTATCTCTTGGTCTGCTATTGGGCCTTATGGGTGATGAAAGCTTAATCAAGGATGACCAAGTTACCATACAGCCTGAGGTATTCACCATGAATTGGGTGTTATATGACCCCCAAACCATAAAATTGGGTACGTACTATAGCAGCAGCAGCACTCCATCATCCAGTGGAAGTGATACATATATGGTAGGCCTGTGCAAGCCCTGAAGTGACAAGCAAGTTACATGAAGAAGCAGCCCAAATGTTCGCAGTCCCCATTCTTGCTACACAGCTTTCTCTCTCCCACACTGCACCAATGGCCTCATAGAAAGTTCTATATGATTGGTTTACAGAGAAAAAGGAGACTCTGCCTGGACGCCAGGTGACAACTCAAAAGTGGACAGCTACAGCAGTACAGCCCCTCTCTGTGACATCCATAAAGTACAGTGGTAAAGGGACATTTTCCCAGTGGGCAGAACTTTAAGCAGAACACCCAACTGTTCACTTACTTGCAAGGAGAAATAGCTAGATGTGCAATTAGATACAATCATGGGCTGTGATCAACGGGCTGGCTGGATAGCAGGGAATTAGAAGGAACATAATTGGAACATCAGTGACAAGAGGTATGTGGAGAAGCCTTTCTGAAAGGGAAAAAACAAAATTTATTTGTATCCCCTATGAATCCTCACCAAAGAATGACCTCAGTAGAGGAGAATTTTAATAATCAAGTGGATAGGATGACCCATTCTGTGGGTACCAGTCAGCCTTTTCCCAGCCACCCCTATCATTGTGCAATGGACTTAATGGGTCATGGTGACAGGGATAGAGGTTATATATGAGTCCATCAACAGGGATTTCCACTCATAAAGGCCAACCTAGCTATTGCCACTCCTGAAGCCCAATCTGCCAGTAGCAGAGACCAACACTTGAGTTACCAATATGGCACTATTGATTAGCCAGCTACCTACTGACAGGTTGATTACATAGGACTGCTTCCATCATGGAAGCGGCAGCATTTTGTTATTACTGGAATGGACACTTACTGTGCATATGAATTTGCTTTCCCTGAACAAAATGCTTCTGTTAAAACTACTACCTGTGATCTTATAAAATGCTTTATTTACCATCAGGGTGTTACACATAGCATTGCTTCTGATTAAGGAATTCTACATAAAAAAATAAAATTAAATTAAAAACTGTGGCAGTGAACCCATACTTAGGAGATTCAGTGGTCTTACCATGTTCTCCACCATTTTGATGAGTTAGTTTGACAAATGGGCTTTTGAATATTTAGTTATAGTGCCAGCTAGTGGCAATACATTTCAGGGCTGGGCAAGATTCTTTGGATTGCTGTATATTCTCTGAATCAGTGTTCATCATATGAGGCTTTTTCTACCATAGCCAAGGTTTATGAGTGCAGGAATCAAGGGGTGAAAATGTTAGTGGCACCACTTACTATTACCACTAGTGACATAGTAGCAAAATTTTCGCTTTCTATTCCCACAATCTTTGGCTCTGCTGGCCTAGATGTCTTAGTTCCAACGTGAGGAATTCTCATACCAGGAGATATAACAATAATTTAGTTAGTGGATGAGCAGTTAAAACTGATGTCCAACAACTTTGGTTTGCTCATGCCTCTAAAACAATAGGAAAAGAAGAACATTGTGGTGCTGGGAGGAGTGATGGATCCTGACTTCCAAGGGGGAGATGGGCTGTTACTTTACAGTGGAGATAAGAAAAGCTAAATCTTGAGTATAGGAGTTTTTGTGATGAAGATCAATGGAAACTACAATAACTCAAAACCAAGTAGGACTTCCACTGGCACACACTCTTCAGGAATTAAGGTTTGGTCACCCCATAGGCAAAAAAACCATGATCAGCTGAGATGCCTGCTTAGGACAAGGGAAATATGAAATGCATAATGAAAGAAGGTAGTTACAAATACCCATCATTATCATGTGGCCAGTTATAGAAATGAGAACTGTATTGTCATTAATAGTTCTCCTCATTTTATTATGTGTGTGTGTGTGTGTGTGTGTGTGTGTGTGTGTGTGTGTGTGTATATATATATATATATATATATATATATATATATATATACATGTATTAGGCAAATATGTTCTCCCTTCTTATATTCCATTATCATGTTCCTAAGATGTATTGACTTTATATCATGGTATTTAAGTGTACAAGGTCTGACAAGTTTGTGAACTCATCCTAGAAAAAGTGCTACACACCTTATTGCTGATTATCACTACGGTCACCTTCAAAGTCCTCCCCTTGGGAAACTATACAGTGAAGCCAGTGACTAGTCCACCCTTCAAAGCAATTTTGGAACTCTTTCTCTGGAATGGCCATCAGAGCTGTCATCCTATGATGCTTGATATCTTGAATGTCATCAAAATATCTTCTTTTCAATATTTTATCTTCGGGTAAAGAAAAAATCATTGGGGGCCATATCAGGTGAGTAGGGAGGGTGTTCCAATACAGTTATTTTTTTATTGGCTAAAAACTTATTCACAGACAGTGTCACATGAGCTGGTGGTGCATTGTTGCGATGCAGGAGTCATGAGTTGTTGGCAAAAAGTTCAGGTGATTTTCATCTGTTTCACGCAGACTTTTCAGCACTTCCAAATAGTAAACTTGGTTGACTGCTTGCCAAGTTGGTACAAATTCATAATGGACAATCCCTCTGATATCAAAAATGGTTAGCAACATCATTTTGACTTTTGATTTTGAGTGACAAAACATTTTTGGTCATGGGGAATTGGCTGGCTTCCTTTGTGCATTTGGAAGCTTTGTTTCAGGGTTGTATTGGTACACTCATGTTTCATCTTCAGCAATAACACAGCCCAAAATATCATCTTGCCTCTCCAAGGTCCTGGGAAACTTCAACTCTCCTGTGCTATTGTTCATCAGTGAGCTCCTTTGGTCCCATTTTTGCATATACCTTTCTCATGTCAAGGTTTTCAGTTATGGATGTGTTGAAGTAAGGAGGGCGAGTTAGTAACATCACAGGCAATCTGCTAAGAGATTGTAAAATCAGAAATAAATCTTACCCTTTTATATAGTGAAGAAGATTCAACGCATTACACATGTTTTCAAGATAAATAATAGCCAGTCCTCAACTAAGAGGACTTTACAGCATCATTTGTCACACATAGCTCCTCTCAGATTCACCTTGTAATAGGGGTGACCATCTGTCTTCACTAATTGGCTTTATCCAGAGAAAATAAATAAATTCCTAATATCTTTATGATAAGAGGTACTTTTGCAACTTGATACAAGGCATCCACTAAAGTTAGAGTCTTATTTTCCCACAGACAGTGAGAGAAAAAGATACTAACTTTCTTGATATTAATATTTTAAAGAGATGCCTTCCAGGTTTCAGGTGAAAAACAAATCTTGTGGAAAAAAAATTGTATTTGTGATGAAGCTAGATAAATTTAAATCAATGTATTATAAGTGTTTTAAAAATAAGCTTTAATACCAATCTTGTACTTCTCACCTGCTTAAAAAAAAACAGTTCTTTTGGACTTTGGACAGCTTTTAATAATAGCTTATATCAATAAAATATTTTTCTTTACCTTTTAAAGTCATCTTCCTAGAAAGAAAATATTTCATGTCTTACCGACTGTGCTTCACACTTTCTTCATCAAGTCTTTGGTTGCTTAAAATTGAGTCTTCTTCCATATGCAAAAATTAACTCAAAATGGATTAAAGACCTTAGTATAAGACCTGCAACAATAAACTGTATAGAAGAAGACATTGGTACTAAACATATAGACATAGGACTCAAGGAAGACTTCATGAACCTGACCTCAAAGGCAAGGGAAGTAAAAGCAAAAATAAATGAATGGGACTATATCAAACTAAAAAGCTTCTGCACAGCAAAAGAAACCATCAACAAGGCAAAGAGACAGCCAATTGAATGGGAGAAAATATTTGCAAATAATGCATCAGATAAGGGTCTAATATCTAAAATATATAAAGAACTAATAAGACTTAACAACAAAAAAATAAACAACCCAATTAAAAAGTGGGCAGAACTAAACAGACACTTCTCCCATGAAGAAATACAAATGGCCAGCAGACATATGAAAAAGTGCTCAACCTCATTAGCTATCAGGGAAATGCAAATCAAAACCACAATGAGATATTACCTCACACCTGTGAGAATGCCTGTTATTAACAATACAAGGAATAACAAGTGCTGGAGAGGATGGGGAGAACAAGGAACTCTGGTACACTGCTGGTGGGAGTGCAAACTGGTACAACCACTGTGAAAGGTAGTGTGGAGGTTCCTCAGAAAATTGGGAATGGAGCTACCATTTGACCCAGCAATCCCCTTTCTGGGGATCTACCCAAAAGACTTGAAAACCTTTGTCTGCAAAGACTTATGTACCCCAATGTTTATTGCAGCGCTGTTCACAGTGGCCAAAACATGGAAACAACCAAAGGTCCCTGCGACAGATGACTGGATAAAGAAGCTGTGGTACATATACACAATGGAATATTACTCAGCTATGAGAAAAGATGAAATATTGCCATTTTGCAACAAAATGGATGGACCTGGAGATCATCATACTTAGTGAAATAAGCCAGACAGAAAAAACAAAGAACCGTATGACTTCACTCATATGCGGAATATAAAATTGAAAGCAAAGAAATAAGAAATGAACAAACAAATAACCCATGGACACAATCAATATTTTAATGTTTATTTGGGGATGAGTGGGTCAGGGAGGGGAGAAAGGGGAGGGGGTGGGAGAGGAGGGAGGAAAGCTAAATATAAGGTGATGGAAAGAGAAGTCACATTAGGTGGTGAACTTATTATGCAACAAGTTGACAATGCACTGTAGAATTGTATGCCTGAAACCTATGTAATCCTTGCTAAGAGATATCACCCCAATAAGTCTAACAATAAAAATGAATTTTTAAAAATTGAGTCTTCTAATATTGAAAGAGCTAAGTTTTACTAATGCTATTTAACTTTCTGCATGTACCTGCAAAATCTTTCTCACTAGGGTTAAGGGAATAACTAAGCATTGTTTCACAGTGACCTATGATCCTATTTGACCAAGTGTTTTAAAACTTTTTGACTTCATAAATTATATAAATATCTAACCACTATGCTGTACATTGGAAACTAATATAAAATAATACTGAATGTCAACTATAATTGAAAAAAATTTTAAATAATTGAAAAAGGACTTTTTGATATATTTGTCAAGCTTCCCATAATCAAATTCTAAATGAAGTCTATTGATTTCATTGTGTTTCCTCTTGATATTATACTACACAGAAAAATGTTAGCTGTTAGACTGAGTAGTCAATGTAAATGAAACCAAGAGTACTTATAATTTTGATTAAATTTCATTTTAAATTCTAGCTCTAGAAATTTCCCCCCCCTCTCTCTCTCCACCCCATCTCAGAGACCTAGACTTTGCCCCAGTAATCAACAATGCACAAGGTAGCACAAGACAGCACAAGACAATAGCCTGGTCCTAAGTAATGGTTACATGGTTCAGACCTCTCGCAGTCTAAAGATATGTGACCTAAGTTATGTTTAGCCCCTGAACCCTAAGGTGGAACAATTCCCTGGCTACCATCCATGAGACTGGACATGGGGCCTCCAGAAAAGACCTCAGAACTGTCCTCAAGATCTTAAGAAATGATTTGTTACCCTTACCTCACCTGATTGATACCACCAATCAGCTCCCAACACAATTCCAAACCCCTAACCCATGATGTCTTGTGATTTTGCCCTATATAATCTGCAATTTACACACTATCAGGGAGCCAGGTCTCAGGAGCACTAGCTCACCTGTGTTTCCAGGCGTGGTGCCATTTCCTTAAATATACCTCTACTTTCTTTGCTGCAAACTCCTGTTCATGTCCTCTTTGGTTTTGCTGTGCACCGGCAAAACAAACCCTTTGAGTTCAGTAACACAAGTGCTGCCACTTCTTTAAAATATCTGATGTGTCAAGCAAGCCTTTGGCAACGGCTTGCTCAACATTAACTCATGGCTGAATTCTCTGAAGAGTGCCTGCCTGAAAGACTGGCATTCTATGGTGTTGGTTGAAGAGACATCTAAATGCTTTAAAAAACAGATGTGTGGGAGGCAAAGATGTCTTTCTATTGTTAAAGTTTAAAAGGTCAGCTTGTATTCTTACCAACCCACTTCTCTGGGGATTGATAGGGCTTGTCAAATTTCCTAATTTTCTCCTTTCTCCTAAAAGTGCTGTGAAAAATTACATATTTTTGTTTTAATTAATATATTTAACCTGATTTTTTTTAATTTCTTGGACATTTTACTACACCCCTTGACATTGATGGTGAGTTTTAGGACAGGTTGAGACATAGGTGTCTGCGCAAGCTAATAATTTAGAATTCCTTCACACATTTATTCAATATTTATTAGAAGACAGACCCAAGGAAAGGATGGAAAGGAGGAACCTGGAGGTGGCTCAGTCTCTACTCTAAGCAGCTGCCCTTTAGAGCAGCAGGGCAGCTCTGGTCTCCACTCCACATCCTGCCCACATAATAAGAAGCCCTTGAATTATACAGACCACCATCATGCAAGGAGTTTGCTCTCTGAGATTTTCATCATTGACCCACAATTCCTTTCCTCCTTCTCATTTGTCAAATTATCCCTTCCAATTGCACCTTTCTTTACTTGAGAAAAGTTTGGGTAAGTGTAGTTTTCTTCATTTTTAACATATTTCTACTGACTTTTAAAAGTATATCATAGATAGGCTAGGGCTTTAGGGGACTGGCCTGATTCTTAATCCCACTCAATTTGAGAACCAATGGCAAACAAATAAAACAAAAACAAACACCCTACAATGTCACTTATTAAAAAAAAACTGCAAGTCATATCTCATCTTCAACATTCTTGTAAACAATCAATAGCAGAATAGCTCCTTGGCATTCCAGGTTGTAATTCTCAAAGGAAAATGTAGATCCAGCCAAAAGAAGAGATACACACACACACACACACACACACACACCTCTTTCATGGTTGGAAATGTATTTAGTGAAACACAATTACCTAAAGAAGAGATACACACACACACACACACACACACACACACACACACACACACCTCTTTCATGGTTGGAAATGTATTTAGTGAAACACAATTACCTAAACTAAACTTGTTTAGTGAAACACATACTAAGGGATACGACAATTTAAAAGGTGAATGTCAAAGTAAGCTGTTGATTCCTTCCCTTACAAATTTTGTTGTAGCTGATGTCAACTATGCCAAATTTTTGTGTAATAGGATGTAGAATTTCCTCTTTTTTTTTTCTTTCTAATTCTTGCTTAACACTTCTACCAAGTCATGAGGATGTAGTAAAATAGGGGCTACTGCAATTCTTCCTGTTTTGGTAGATTTGTGTGCTTGAGAAAGGAAGTGGATACATTTTTCTTTTTGGTTTTTCTTTCAGAACAGAGCTTCCCACTCACTCCTAAATAAGAGAAATGTAGGGGGAAGGACATATTTTTACCCAGAAGATTATGTACTCTTTACTGTGCATGCTATTTCAATGGAAAGGATGCTTTGGAAAAGGGCAATTGTTATTTATAAAGAAGTTTCTCTTTAAAGGCAAGATTTGTCTAAAATTCCTAAATGCTATTTTTTGCTTTAGAACATTTCCCTGAGTTTCTCAGCAGTCTTTTTTTCTGTTCACCTATTAAAAAGGGGTGACTTTCTGCAGATAGTCCTTTCAAGATGAGGCTACACTGCATTTTAAAATTCCCAATGTTCATCACAGCGCTGTTCACAGTGGCCAAGACATGGAAGCAACCAAAGTGCCCTGCGACAGACGACTGGATAAAGAAGCTGTGGTACATATACACAATGGAATATTACTCAGCTATAAGAAAAGATGAAATACTGCCATTTGCAACAAAATGGATGGATCTTGAGAACATCATGCTTAGTGAAATAAGCCAGACAAAAAACCAAGAACCATATGACTTCACTCATATGTGAAATATAAAACTGAAAGCAACAAATTAAAAAGAAAAACTCATGGACACAGTCAATAGTTTAGTGGTTACCTGAGGGCAAGGAGGCAGGAGTTGGGAGAAGAGGGAAGGGGTGAGATAGGAAGAAGGGGGAGTCATATATATGGTGATGGAAAAAGAACTGACTCTGTGTGGTGAACACAATGCAACACATAGACAATGCACTGTAGATTTGTACACCTGGAACATATGTCATTCTTGTTAGCCAATGTCACCCCAATAAGTCTAACAATAAAATAAAAAAATTTTTAAAACTCCCTTTGAGTCTCGCTAACATCATGAGTTTTCTTCTCCTTCCCCTTTACTCCACCAGCCACTCAGTGCCTTCAGAGGCCAGGACATCACACTGTGTCAGCCAATGGAGGTCATGGCATTCCCATCTGTCCACTTTTTTTCTAATTCCTTCCTTAGGAAAACTTTCTTTGTGATTGGTCAGATCAGCAAAATTTTAATAAGTGAATGGAGTCATTATGTTTTCAAAGGTACCAGCTCTCTTTCAGATGTTCTCTAACAGCAACTAGAATTGATTAAGCATTTGCTAAGTTACTGTTTTAAGAACTTCACTTAGATTAACTCATTTAAGCCACATAGCATCCCTCATGATATGCTATTATTTCTCCTTCTCAAGCAAGAGAAGGAAGTTCAGAGAGCTAAGTTGCATGAAACCTGTTAAGGGACAGAGGTGGAGCTCGAACAAAGATAGCCTAGCTCTGGGACCTTTGCAGGTCACTTCTGTGCTATGCTGTGCCATACTATCCCACTAACCCAACTTTTGAAAAACTGATATATAACTGACATAGAATAATTGTGTGTATTTAAGGAGTACTATATTTTGATCTAATATATTTATTTATTGCAATATAATTACCATTATAGCTAAGACATCTATCATGTCACATAATTATCCTTTTGGGTGTGTGTGTGATGAGAATATTTAAGACATAGTCTCTTAGCAACTTTGGAGTATGTAATACAGTATGTAACACAGCATACTGATCATATGCTATGAATTAGCTCCAGGACTTCTTCATCTTCTAACTACAAACATGTACTCTTTGACTTGTTATTAATGTGTTCAGCCTTGCTATTTTTTCTTGATTATGTCTTAGTAAGTTGTGTATTTTTATTTATTATAGATTATTTAATTTGTTGGCATATAAAAAGTTCACAGTAGTCTCTTTCGATCCTATGTCTTTCTGTAGTATCAGTTGTAATGTCACCTCTTT
This sequence comes from Lyroderma lyra, assembly GCA_004026885.1. Taxonomy (NCBI): domain Eukaryota; kingdom Metazoa; phylum Chordata; class Mammalia; order Chiroptera; family Megadermatidae; genus Lyroderma; species Lyroderma lyra. Next base: position 15,924 of record PVJL010009143.1, on the reverse strand, counting down.
CGTTTTTAATTATGTATTTGAGTCTTCTTTTTTTTACTAATCTAAAGTTGTGTCAACTTTACTTCTTTTTGAAAAAAAAAATAGCTCTTTCACTGATTCTTTCTGCTCTCTTTTTCATCGATTTCTATTCTAACCTTTATTATTTTTTTCTGTCAGCTAACTTGGGCTTAATTTGTACTCTTTTTCTAATTCCTTGAGGTATAAAATTTGGTTTTTATTTGAGATCTTTCTAATTTCTTAATATATACATTTATTGTTAAATCTTTCCTCTTAGAACTACTTTGCAACACCTCTCAGAATTTTATATGTTCTATTTTCACTTTCATTTGTTTTGTGATAATTTTTAAATTTCTTTTTGATTCTTCTGTGATCCAATGTTTGCTCAGAAGTATATTGTTTAGTTTCCACATATTTGTTTTCCCTGCTCTTCTCTGTTGTCAATTTCTCACTTTACACAGTTGTGTTCAGAAAAGATAGTTGGTATAATTTCTATCTTGTCAAATTTGCTAAGATTTGTTTTGTGTCCTATTATATGATCTACCCTGGAGGATGTTCCCTGCACACTTGAGAAGAATGTATATTCAGCTGTTCTTGGATAAAATATTTTATATATATTTGTTAAGTTCATTTGGTCTAAAGTATGGTTCAGTGCAAATGTTTCCTTATTGATTTTCTGCCTGGTTGGTCTATTTATTGTTGACAGTAGGATATTGAGGTCCCCTACCATTATTGTATCCACTATTTTTCCTTCAGGTCTGTTAGTATTTGCTTAATATATGAGAGCACTTGGAAAGTATCCAGCCATGTAATATAAAAAATAAAGGCATTTATGGCTTATCTTTTCCCAGACAGCCCTCATTAGGTTTTCCAATGTTGGTTGTGTATATATTTACAATTGTATCTTCTTGATTTATCGACCCCTTTATCATTATATAATGACCTTCTTTATGTCTTTTTACTGTTTTAGGCCTGAAGTCTATTTTTGTCTGATGTAAATATGATTACTCCAGCTGTTTTTGGTTTCCATTTGCATAGACTATCTTCTTCTATCCCTGCACTTTGAGTCTATGTGTGACTTTGGAACTGAACTGAGTCACCTGTAGGCAGCATAAAGCTGGGTTTTGTTTTTTATTCATAGAACCACTCTGTGCCTTTTTATTGGTGAATTCATTCCATTTACATTTAGAGTGATTATTGTTCATACTGCCATTTTACCATTTGCCTTCTTGTTATTTGTATCTCCATTGTTTTATTTCTCTCTCTGTTTTTGCCTTTTTATTTTTATTTATTTATTTTGTTTGTTTATTTATTTTGCCTACTTTTTTACACTTGTGATTTTTTCTAAGGTGATAATCTCTGCCCACCCCCTTTTTTATGTTTTATACATCTATTCTAGGCTTTTGTTTTGTGGTACCATGAGCTTACATAATAGATCTCAAAATAGTCCATTTTATTCTGATGTAATTTATCTTTGTTTACCTATAAAAACTCCACACTTATACCTCTCCCCTTTTTTATTTTTGATTTCACAACTTACCTTTAATATCCTGTGAACTTGTTAACTAATTATAGTAGCTGTAGTTATTTTCAATACTCTTTTCCTTTAAACTTTGTATGATAGGTAAGTGGTTAACACATCATTCTAAAAGTATGTGGGGAGGAAGGTAGAGAGATTCTCAAGTGGTGCACACCCTGAGGGCTGTGGGTGGACTTACTGCTGAAGTCCCAATGTATTCCACAGAAAATGTATTTCTCCAATGCCCTTTGATATTGTATTGCCTCCTTCCCTTTTCCTCTCACATCCTTGGTCATGGAAGTCAGTCCTCAGAAATCTGGGTGTGGCTAGAAAGAAATGCTAAACTCATGACTCTCTCAGTCTGCAGCCAGTAGATGGTTCCTCCACTTGCAACATGCACACCTGGGCATCTGGGCAGTCACTCACCACTTTTGCTGTCCATCTCCTCTGGGGTTAGGTTGGTGCTTTCCACCTCCTCTGCTACAAAAGTCACCTCTGATGCTAGCAAAGTTCAGTGCCTTCCAGTGTTGTCCTGAGGAGGAGGACCACCTTGGCAAGTATTCCTCTCCTCTGCTTCCAAATTCATCTCTATCCCACTTTGATGGCATGCCAGGTTCTCTCATCAGGCAGGTTGGACCTACATAAATTCTCTTTTGCTCATGGAAATTCACCTAGTTTTGCACTCTCCAGGTTCCCTTTTCTCCCCATTTGTCATGAGTAGGGGCAAGGGGTCAGGTTCGCAGATTCCCTTGAATTTGCAGTTCTCACTGAAGTCCTATCTACCCACTTGCAGATACAGATAGTTTGGAAACTGCTGGGTGTCCTGGTATAAGGTGCAGAGGTATTTTTGTTCAGTTGTGGATGTCCTATTAGTTGCTGATCAAAGGGAAAGAAAAAGGACTCATGCAGCCACAATGCCTACACCACCCCACTTCATTTTATGTTATATACTTAAGTACTCCTTCCAGCATTTCTTACAAGGCAGGTCTAGTGGTGCTGGATTCCCTCAGCTTTGGTTCGTCTAGAAGTTTCTAATTTTCTTATTACATAAAGGATAACTTTGCTGTATAAAGTATTCCTGAGGCAGTTATTTTCTTTCCACACTTGAATGTATCATTTCACTCTCTTTGGGCCTGTGGATTTTCTGCTAAGAAATTTGTTGAAATTAGCCTAATGGGAGTTCCTTTGTATGTTACACTTATTTTTTTTCCTCTGCCTTTCTTTAGTATCTTTTTACCTTCAATTTTTGATAGTTTTATTATAATCTGTCTTGGAGAAGGTCTTTTGGCATTGAGACAATAGGGTGATATATTCGCTTCTTGAACATGAATGTCCAAGCCTTTTCCCGGGCTTGAAAATTTTCAGCTAGTTTATCTTTAAATAAATTTTCTGCCTCTTTTTCCTTCTCATCTTCTTCTGAAATCCTAATTACTCTGACATTTGCCTTTTGGATTGAGTCCCATAGATCATACAGGCTTTCTTTGTTCATTTTTATTTTCTTTCTGTTCTTTCCTATGTTATTTCCAAATCATATTCTCTAAATCATGTTTTCAATCTTCTACCTGCTCTACTATACTGTTATACAAATGGTCTCTAGTGTATTCTTCATCTCGTTCATTGAAGTCTTCAGTTCCAGAATTTCTATTTGGTTCTGTTTTAAGATTTACTATTTTGTAAAGAGTTTATTTTGCTGTGTATCTTTTTCCTAACATCATTGAACTGTCTGAGTTTTCTTATAATTCATTGAGTTTCTTTAGTATAGCTATTTTGAATGCTTTATTAGCTAGATCCCTGTTTTATAGCTTTGAGTCAGTTTTTGGAGAATTATTGATATCTTTTGGAGGTGTCTGGAAAGTATCCAGCCATGTAATATGAAAAATAGAGGCATTTATAGCTAAATTTTTTTCCTGACAGCCCTCATATTTCCTTGATTTTTTTTTTTTTTTAGTTTCTGGTATTTGTATGTTGCTGCTTTCATATTTGAAGCATTTTTACAGGTTATCTTAACCTGGGTAGTGCCACTTGGTTTAAGGTTTCTCTGGGATTTCCTAGGTTTTTATGGATAGGCCAGCTTCATTTTCCTTGTGCCCTCTTGTGGCAGAACTTTCAAGCTCTTGTGTGATCTCTTGTTATTTTAACTCATGAGGCTGGCAACTGGAAACTTCTTTCCCAGAAAGGTGGTACAATAGCTCTAATTTGTGGTTTCTCTATTGTCCAAAGACCCTGGTTCTTTTTTTTTAATAGAAACACCCCAATGTGTGCACAGGAGCTGGCTGCAGACTGAGGGAGTCATGAGTTTAGCATTCGAGGGACGAATGGGAGAACTTCCAGTGGAATACTCCAGAGGCTATGGGCGGAATTACTGCCAAAGTCCTGAAGCAGATGGTAAAAACCATATTCCTTTCATGCCATTTGATGATCTTATCTGCTCCTTTCACTTTCTCCTCTTTCCCCCAGTCATGAAGGTCTCGCCTCATTACTCAGGGTGATGCTGGATAGAAAGCGGGTCTCTTCAGCCATGACCTGCACAAGTGGAGTTGTTGTGCACTCACTGCTTTCCACCTCCCCCACAGGAGAGGTCACCACTTTCCACCTCCTCTGTGGAAGAGGTCACCTCTGCTAGACACCTTAGCCTTATGCAATGTTGCCTTGGGGGAGTAAGGGCTGTGGTAGAGTATCTTCTTCTCCTCAGCATCATAACTCATCACTTTTCTGCTCCATTGGCTACTGGAATCTCCCCTCAGGCTAACTGAATTTCTATTAATTCTGTCTCACCCCAAGTCATGGAGGTCCAGCCGCAATACAGCCTGACACACACAGTAAACCAACAGATGATTGACTGAAAATGAAAGAAACACTAACTCCTGCTACTCACTGGAGTATCAAAATTTCCCATTCTGAGTTTCTGCATTTAGCACTGCATTTTTGGGTCTGCCCTTGGCAATACCCATCATAGCACTAGGTGAGCTTCATAAGGTGCAATATGAAGGGAAAGCTGGGCAAAACTATAAGACAGTGCACTTTAAGTACCATAGAAATGATGCTGACAGTGAGGCTCATATGGAGTAGGGAATTGGGAATTCAGTGATGGCAAGGATGGGCTGAGAAGGTTTCAGAAAGATGAAAATGGAAATGAGGCTTGAAGAATAAGTCAAAATTAAATGAAGAAGATGGAGAAATGCTGCATGCAACTAGACTTCCAGCTGCAGAGAGAAAGGGGAATAGTGGAAGACGGATGAGAGAGAATATAACCAGATTTTGAGGGTAGGAGGCATCTTTGTCTAAATTAGGCTCAGGAATATGAAGGGACAGCAGATACAGTATATGAATGTATAAGTGAGAATGGCTCTTTCATCCTTGAATCCCCTAGTATCTAGTTCTGTACTTTGCACACTGTAGACTTTAATAAATTGATTTGTACTGAACTGAAGTGAAGCAATGACTCCTGAACTAAGTATCAAAAGAAGATCTAGTGCAAATTTTTTTCTGTTTCTAACCTACTTGTCACCTGTGATAAGTTTCTTTCCAACTCTGGATTTTTCCTGTGAAATGGTGTCCTCGGATGAAATGAGCTCTGTGACTAAAAGAGCAGCACAACAAGCTAAGAATCACACAGTGCTCTTAAATTCAATCTAACTTTTTAAAACATGAGATGCCACACCACAAATAGTCCGAGGCAGGACAAAGTAGCAACAATTAATTGGCATGTTGTGCATTACCACAGAAAGCAATTAGAGGAGCCCAGTAAGTGCATATCAGCCCCAGGGTATCAATGTATTTTTTAGATTTTTTAAATCTGCTGCTCAGGCTTTTGTTAAATCTACATCTATGCTACAGGATTATATTTTTTCCTGAGCAGATTTTTTTTTGAATGTTAATAGAAGCCAAAAACACTGTATGAAAAATTGCCCAATTCTTCTAGATTCAAGACTTCAGAGTTCTAAATAACATTAAGGGTTTCACTGTGTTTTATTTTCTCCAATTTTCTACTACTCAAACCCAGGTCAAAAGCAAAGGGCAGGAAAGTACCTCAATGTAATAAAGGCTATATATGACAAACCCTCAGCTAATATCCTATTGAACAGAAAACAACTGAAGCCTTTTTTCTAAAATCAAAAATGAGACAGGGATGTCCCCTGTCACCGCTGCTTTTCAACATAGTACTGGACGTTCTAGTCAGAGCAATCATGCAAGAGAATGAAGTAAAAGGCATTTAAATTGAGAGTGAAAAAGATAAACTGTCACTTTTTGCAGATGACATGATCTTTTATCCTAAAGATTTCACCAGAAAAACTATTAGAAATAATAAACAGTTACAGTAATGTTGCAGGATACAAAATCAATGTACAAAAATTCATTGCATTTTTATATACTAACAATAAAATTTCAGAAAAAGAAATGAAAAACAATACCTTTCGCAATTGCAACAAAAAGAATAAAATACCTAGGAATAAACTTAACAAAGAATGTGAAGGACTTATACACAGAAAACTTTAAGACACTATTAAAAGAAACTGAAGAGGACACAAATAAATGGAAAGATATTCCATATTCATGGATTGGAAAAATCAACATAGTTAAAATGGTCACATTACCCAAAACATGCAGAATTATTGCAGTTTCCATCAAAATTCCACAGACATTTTTTCAAGAAATAGATTTTTTAAATCATCAGATTTATATGGAACTACAAAAGATCCCTAATTGCCACAGTAATCCTATGAGAAAATATATAAGGCTGGAGGTATCATGCTCCCCAATTTCAATTTATATTACAAAGCATCAATAATCAAGACACCATGGTATTGGCAGAAAACAGATATACAGATGAATAGAGTAGAATCAAAAACCCAGAAATAAACCCACAAATATATGGGCAGATAATTTTTTATGAAGGAGCAAAAAATATACAATACAGGAAAAAAAAAACCTCTTCAATAAATGGTGCTGGGAAAATTGGAAAATGAATAAATCTGAACTGGCAGGTGTCACCATATACTAAATTAACTCAAAATGGATTAAAGACCTCCACATAAGACCCGAAACAATAAACTGCACAGAAGAAAACATTGGTACTAATCTTGTGGACCTTATGTTCAAGGAGGACTTTATTAACTTGAACTCAAAGGCAAGGAGTGTAAAAGCAAAAATAAATAATGGGACTATATTAAGCTAGAAAGCTTCTGCACAGTAAAACAAGTCATCAAGAAAATAAAGAAAATATTAACAAACAACACCTCCAATAAGGACTAATATCCAAAATATATAAAGAACTTGCACAAATCAACAACCAAAAAAAAAAACCCAAACAACCCAATTTTAGAAATGGGCAGAGGATCTGAACAGATACTTCTTCTAAGAAGACATAGAAATAACCAACAGATACATAAAAAAAATGCTCAACTTTACTAGCTATCATGGAAATGCAATCAAAACCACAATGAGATATCACCACACACCTGTTAGAATAACTATCATCCATAAGACAAATAATCACTGTTGGTGAAGCTCTGGAGAAAAAAGAACCCACATATATTGTTGGTGGGAATGTAAGTTGGTACAATCACTGTGGAAGACAATATGGAGGTTCCTTAAAAAATTAAGAATAGAGTTTCCATATGACCCAGTAATCCCTCTTCTGGGCATCTACTCAAAAAATTTGACAACATACAAAAATTAATCAATGTAATACACCACATAAACAAAATAAAAGATAAAGACCATATGGTCATATCAATTGATGCAGAAAAAAACATTTGACAAGATACAACATTCATGATCAAAACACTGAATAAAATGCACATAGAAGGAAAGTATCTCAACATAATAAAGGCCATATATGACAAACCCTCAGCTAACATCATACTAAATGGAGAAAAGCTGAAGCCCATTCCCCAAAAATCAGGAACAAGACAAGGATGCCCCCTGTCACCACTGTTATTCAACACAGTACTGGAAGTTCTAGCCAGAGCAATCAGGCAAGATCAAGGAATAAAATGTATCCAAATTGGGAAAGAAGAGGTCAAATTGTCACTATTTGCAGATTACATGATTTTTTAATATAAAAAAGTACAAAGACTCCACCAGGAAATTATTAGAAACAACAAATGAATACAGTAAAGTCATGGGATACAAAATCAATGTACAAAAATCAACAGCATTCCTATATACAAACAACAAATCTTCAGAAAAAGAAATGAAAGTCCATTTCTTTTGCTATCAAAACAAAAAGAAAGAATTAGGGGAGTTCCCTGGTGGTGTAGTGGCTAGGCTTTGGCACTCTCAACACTGTGGCCTGGGTTCGATTCCTATCAGGGAACTACCCTTCTACCCCCCAAAAAAATAATGAAATACTGGGAATTAACAAAGAACATGACAGACTTACACATGGATAACTATAAAACATTTTTGAAAGAAATTGAAGACACAAAGAAATGGAAAGATATTCTATGTTCATGGATAGAAAGACTTAACATTGTTAAAATGGCCATACTACCCAAAGCAATTTACAGAATTAATGCAATTCCTATCAAAATCGCACAACCATACTTTCATAAAATAGATAAAAGAATTATCATATTTATATGGAATCATAAATGACTACAAATTGCCAAAGCAATACTACATAAAAAGAATAAGGCTGGTGGTATTACACTCCTCAACTTCAATTTATATTACAAAGCATCGATAATCAAAACAGCTTGGAATTGGCAAGAAAACAGACACATAGACCAATGGAACAAAAACGAAAACCCAAAAATAAATCCACAAATTTCTGGACAAATAATTTTTGATAAAGAAGCAAAAAAATACGCAATTGGGAAAAGAGCCTCTTCAGTAGGTGATGCTGGGAAAGCTGTAAAAACATATGCAAAAGAATGAATCTGAGCTGTGAACTCTTACCATATACAAAAATTAACTCAAATGGACTAAAGACCTTCATATAAGACCTGAAACAATAAACTGTATAGAAGAAAACATTGGTACTAAACTTATAGACCTAGGGCTCAAGGAAGACTTCATGAACCTGACCTCAAAGGCCAGGGAAAGAAGAGAAATAATAAATGAATGGGACTATATCAAAGTAGAGAGCTTCTGCACAGCAAAAGAAACCATCAACAAAGCAAAAAGACAGCCAGCTGAATGGGAGAAAATATTTGCAAACAACACATCTAATAAGGGGCTAACATCTAAAGTATATAAAGAACTAATATGACTTAACAACAAAAAACAAACAACCCAAATAAAAAGTGGGCAGAGGACCTAAACAGACACTTTTCCCATGAAGAAATACAAATGGCCAACAGAGATGAAAAAATGCTCATCCTCATTAGCTATCAGGGAAATGCAAATGAAAACCACAATGAGATACTACCTCACACCTGTTAGAATGGCTATTATCAACAAGACAAGGAATAACAAGTGCTGGAGAGGATGTGGAGAGAAAGGAACTCTCACACATTGCTGGTGAGAATGCAAACTGGTACAACCGCTATGGAAGACAGTGTGGAGGTTCCTCAGAAAATTGGGAATGAAGTTACCATATGACCCAACCATCCCCCTTCTGGGGATCTACCCAAAGACTTATATATCCCAATGTTCATTGCAGCGCTGTTCACAGTGGCCAAAACATGGAAACAACCAAAGTGCCCTGCAACAGATGACTGGATAAAGGAGCTGTGGTACATATACACAATGGAATATTACTCAGCTATAAGAAAAGATGAAATATTGCCATTTACAACAAAATGGATGGATGTAGAAATCATCATGCTAAGTGAAATAAGCCAGACAGAAAAAAAACAAAAACTATATGACTTCAGTCATATGTGGAATATAAAACTGAAATCAACAAAGAAAAACAAACAAACAAACAAAAAACCCCTGGACGCAATCAATAGTTTAATGGTTATCCAGGGCCAAGTGTGGAGGGCAGAAGAAGAGGGAGAGAATGGGAGAGGAGGAAGGAGGAGCTAAATATATGGTAATGGAACAAGAACCCACACTGGGTGGTGAACTTATAATGCAACAAGTTGGTGATGCACTGTAGAATTGTACACCTGGAACCTATGTAATTCTTGCTAACCAATGTCACTCCAGTAAGTATAACGATAAAAACAATTTGAAAACTTTAGTCTGCAAAGATATATGTACCCCAATGTTCATCGTAGTACTGTTTTTTTTGTTTGTTTGTTTGTTTTTTGTTTTTTTTTGCTTTTTTTTGGTATGTGGGTAGCTCCCTGACTGGGAATCGAACCCAGGCCGCAGCACTGACAGCGCCAGCGCCGAAGCCTTAAGCCACTACACCATCAGGGAACTCCCCTCATCGTAGTACTGTTTGCGGTGACCAAGTCATGGAAACAATAAAAGTGTCCTTTGATAGATGACTGGCTAAAGAAGCTGTGATACATATACACAATGGAATATTACTCAGCCATAAGAAAAGATGAAATACTGTCATTTGTTACAATATGGATGGACCCTGAGATCATCAGGCTAAGCAAAATAAGCCAGACATAAAAAATCAAGAACCATATTACTTCACTCATATGTGGAATATAGAACTGAAAACAACAAGGAACAAAAGCTCATGGACAAAGTCATGAGTTTAGTGGTTACCTGAGGGTAAGTGGGGAGAGGTAGAGAAGGGGGGTTGGGGCATCAAATATATGGTGATGAAAGAACTGACCCTGCGTGGTGAGCACACAATGCAACACATAGACGATGTATTGTAGAATTGTACACCTGGAACCTATGAGGTCTGACAACTAAGTTCATGAGCTAGCCATGGTGCACTTTCGTTGGCAGCACTGTCAAACAACTCAGTAAAGTTTCATAATCTTGCTGTATCCATGTCTCACAACTGTGTTCATGTCAACATGTGGCAGTGTCTTGCTGAGTGGCGTTCATTAATGTTGTTGTATGTTTTTGTGTCATCGCAAGAATGTCAGAGCTTGCATTAGAGCAATGAACAAACATTAAATTTCTTGTTAAATTTGGTAAGAGTGGAAATGAAATCAGGGACATATTAGTCCAAGTTTATGGGGATAATGCCGTGAAGAAAACAGCATTGTACAGATGAATGAAATGTTTTTCTAAGGGGAGAGAAAGCATCACTGATAAAGAGAGGTCAGGGCAGCCAGTCATGAGCAGAATTGATAAAAACAATGCATAAATGTATTGAATTCTGTATCAAAATTGTCAGCTGACTGTGAAAAGCATAGCAGACCAAGTAAATATCAATAGAGAAACTGTTAGTAAAATCTTAACTAAAAATCTTAGCATGAGAATGGTGTGTGCAAAAATGATCCCCAAGGAGTTCACTGATGAACAAAAGCAAAGAAGAGTCAAAGTTTGCCAAAACTCTTTGAAGAAGCAAGATGATGTTTTGGGCCATGTTAACACTGGTGATAAAAACATGGGTGTACCAATATAACTCTGAAACAAAGCTTCAAATTGCACAGTGGAAGTCAGTCAATTCCTCACAACTGAAAAAGTTCCATCAGTCCAAGTCAAGAGTCAAAAAAATGTTGCTAACCATTTTTTGTATCAGAGGGATTGTCCATTATTAATTTGTACCAACTGGACAGAGTCAACCAAGTTTACTATTTGGAAGTGCTGAAAAGGCTGCATGAAAAAGTTAGATGAAAACAACCTGAACTTTTCACCACCAACTTATAGCTCTTGTATCACAACAATGCATCAGCTCACAAGACAGTCTGTGAGGGAATTTATAGTTGTTAAACAAATAACTGTGTTGGAACACCCTCCCTACTCACCTGATCTAGGCCCTAATGTCTCTTTTCTTTACCCAAAGATAAAGGAAATATTGAAAAAAAGACATTTTGATGACATTCAGGACATCAAGGGTAATATAATGACAGCTCTGATGGCCATTCCAGAAAAAAGAGTTGCAAAATTGCTTTGAAGGGTGGACTAGGTGCTGGCATCAGTGTTTAGCTTCCCAAGGGGAGTACTTCAAAAGTGACTGCAGTGATAGTCAGCAATGAGGTATGTAGCACTTTTTCTAGGATGAATTCTCAAACTTAATTGTCAGATCTTGCTATGTAATTTTGACTAATCAATGTTGCCTCTATAAATTTAACAATAAAATAAGACATGAAAAAAAATAGTGCATAGTAACTGCTCAATAAATGTTTGCTGATAATTAAAAAAACTAAATCTTTAAAGAATGCAGTAGCAGATAAAAGACTTTTTTTTATTAACCTGATAGAAGAATCTTTTTAAAATTCAGATACATGAATATGTATAAAAGAGTGAGAACCTTTTTTAAAAAACAGAAAAAAATCTCAATGCCACAGCCTGGGTTCAATTCCCAGCCAGGGAACTACACCCCCCCACAAAAAAAAAGCAAAGCACAGATTCTGTGAATGTTAATGAGAGTAATTGGAAAACAGTTCACAATTTCCTATTAAATTGTAATTAAGAATCAAGATATTTCAGGCAATTGGGTGAGGTTTTTCCTCATGGATTGATGATTATAAACCAAAGGAATTAAAAACACTGGAATTTACTGATATGTTTCCTTAGAATTTGCATTTTTATGTACATGATCACATTTGAATTGAGGGTTTCAAGGGAAGTTTACAATTTAAAGCAGGGATTTATGGTATTTTTCTGGAAGGAGTTAATTATGGCCTTTGCTATTCCAAGTCCTGGGGCACAGGGAAGAAGGGAGGAAGCAACACAATCCTTAAATTAGTAAGGTTTGATTTGGTGGTTATCTCTCCTTTTACTTAAGGATCCTTTGCCCATTTAGCAATGCTGCATTTTCCCAGGCCCTAAACAAATCTATTTTTGTAGTGTTAATTAAGGCATTTCATTTGTGGACACTTGTGGGCCTTAAAGTTGGGAAATTCCCCATGAAGCTGTCTGTTACACAAACTGTGCAATTAGACAATAAATAACATGCATTGATAATGATTCTGCAAAGAGCAGGTACTTTGGAAGATACAGAAAAATAAATACAAGTTCTGATTCTTGCTCTTAAGAAATTTTCAGTCCAGCTGAAACATAACACACAGACATATAGTAATAAAAAGCTGAAAATGAAAGTCCCCCAGTAAGTAATATAGACAATAAAGGTCATAAGTATTCAGAAGTGGAAGGAATTACTTCTATAGTAAGACTCAGGGTCGCTTCAGAGTTGTTCCTTCCTAAACATCATTAAGGCCTTGAACTTAGACTTGAAATTCTGGGCTGTTTGGACAAGTGGACACAAAGTGAGGTAATGGTAATGTTGATAAGAATTGTATATATAAAAATCAGTACAAAATAGAAGGGACAAGTGAGAAAGAGACAAGATTTATGGAGAACAATTTTAGCTAGAACATAATAACTACTTGGTTTTACATAAGGAAATATGACTAAGCATATTAGGGGTGGCAATTTGAAAGAGAGAGAGAGAGAGAGAGAGAGAGAGAGAAAGGAAACAAATACTTCAGCCAAAACCAGGGAACACAATCTAGAACCATAGTTCTTAGAAAATTATGAAACAGGAAACATTTCCATTTGTTCTCCTGCAAGTGGTAAAGTGAACAGAGAATTTTCTATTTTAGCTCTGACTTTATTTATAATTTAGAACTAGACAAGAACAATGGCTGAAATGCTGGTTTTTTATAAATTCTTGTCTCGGGCAACAGGGAATGTCATTAGATGATGCCTTTTGAGACTGACTTATTTAAGAGCACAATCAATCAGCTCATCTTCCTTTTTATGCTTCATTTTTGTGTATGTGTAGGAGGGATGAGGGTGGCTACTAGCTGTCTGTTTATTCCAGTAATCCTGCAAAGGCAAATTATTCTCACCATATTGGAACACCTAAATATATAAAGCAAATATTAACAAAACCAAAAGAAAAATAGATAGCAATACCAAAATAGAAGGCTTTTATACCCACATTTGAACAAAGATCAATTATTCAAACAGAAACTGAATAAGGAAACAGAAGTCTTATATAACACCACAGACCAAATGGATCTAAAAAGATATACATACTATCCCATCCAAAAATATCATAATTCATGTTCTTCTTAGGTACATGCTAATCAGTCTCCATGGTAGATTATATATGTTGGGCCACAAAACAAATCTTAACAAATTTATCAAGCAAACTTTCTTACCACAGCTGTATAAAACTAGACATCAATACCAGGAGAAAGGCAGGGAAATGCACAAATATGTGAAAATTAACATATTCCTAAACCACCAATGGGTCAATAAAGAAAGCAAAAGCAAAATTTTAAAAAATGCCTCGACAATAAGAAAATGGAAACACAATTAGCTAAAACTTATTAGATGTATCAAATGCATTCTGAGATGAAAGTTAATAGCTATAAATACCTACATTTAGAAAAAAGATGAACATGATCTCAGCATCATGGAAGCACAAGCCTTTCCTTTTTCCTTTTTGTTAAAAACAACTAATCAGGTATCAATAACCAAATAAAAGCGCCTGCCACACCTTACACCAGGGAAGCTGGGAGGATTCTTACACCCCTGTTTATCAGAAAGTAAACAAAAAGGCCTGGGTGTGGGCTGAGGACACAAGGAAGTTGATTCACTGCTTCACCCCAACTTGCTGTGATGGGGTTAAAACCAAGAGTGCAAACCTGAGCAGGTACTCAGGGGTGAAAGAAAATTTGTGGACATCCAGTCTGCCTAAGGGGAGGGAGATTCCAACTTGCCATCAGGAAGGGATAGAGTGTTTGGAAATGGAGCAGGAAGAACTTGACAGAGCCACACTCACCCCAGAGAAACATTACAAGAAGCTAAGCTGTTTGGTGGTGGCAGCCACAACATCTCCTGCAGAGGAGGTGGAAAGCCGCAACCTCTTCTTCCCAAGAGGTGGAAAGTGAAAGTGATGAGTGATGCCTGGCTTCCAGGTTGCAGGTGGATTTCTCTCATGCAGAACCTATATTTCTGAAGAGATATTCCATGATAGGGGGAAGAAAGGAGAAAGGGAAAGAAGCACATAGGAATGTCATATATTAAAAAATGTGGTTCCTGACTTTTCCTTCAGTACTTCAGCAAGAAGTCTGCCCATAGGCCTCTTCCTACTTGGCCCAGGGGAACCCCCAAGCCCCAAGTACAAAACCTGACTTCCCTCTACTCTGCTGCTGACTTACTTGTGTGTGCACTCTACACCATAAGTGAGAACAAGCTCCAGGAGACAGGGAGTGTGCTGGGATACAGTGCAAAGTTAGTGGGCAAAAGCAAATGCACAAATTGGAGTTATAGTGCCACCTTCTGGAATGCAAAAGAAAGTTTTTAATAGCCAGCCTGCTAAATTCTAAGAACCAAAGACATAAAAGCTTAGTTAAGAAGGTATATGCTGATGACAGTGTGAGAGGACATCCCTGAAACCTCTCCTGGCAATTACAAACTGAACAGTCAAAATCTGACAAGGGAATCCCCATGTGACAAAGCCTTAACTGAGAGAACCACCCACTGTAAGAAAACACCTAAAGGTCAGAGAAAGGGAGGTGAACAAGAGCAAAGGTGAGGGAGTAGTGTGGAGAAGAAACTGCAAAAGCCCAAGGCTAGCAGAAGAAGGACCAAGGAGGAGGCCAAGGGAAACAGGCTGAGCGCAGCACACTCCGGAGTGGGTGGAGGAGCGGACAATGGAAGCCATGCCAGGGGACAACATAAAGCAGCACCCATCCTCCAGCTCTAGTGCACTCCTGATGGAGGGCTGGGCTTATTCTGTGGTGCCCAATGTACCCCAGCACCCCCCACCGCTGACTCTGGTGCACTCTGTGGTGCCCTTCCCCCTGGCTCTGGTACACTCCTGACAGAAGGCCAGGCTTGCTTGGTGGCATGCAGCCACCTGAACTTCCATGCACCCCCGACAGAGGGCCAGGCTTGTATTGAAGCACATGCCAGGCATGGCTGGGCACTCCCCTGATGAAAGAGGGGGCTTATGCTGCAGAGTGTGCCCGCCCCAGCCCTGAGTGCTCCTGAAGGAGTTATGGGCTTGTTTGACAGCTGAGCCAGCACCCAGGGTAATGAGCAACCTCAAGACAAAGAGCCAAGTGATGAACTGCACTGCCCACAGCACTAGACAGAAACTATGAACACAGAGCCTGGTTGTTCCCCCTTGTCCTCCCACAAGCTGCCTTTAACCTGTGCCTCAAACAAGCCCTGAGCCATCCCCACAAAAAATCCGCCCCAATAAGAACCAGCAGGATGGCCAAAACATGGAAACAACCAAAGTGCCCTGCGACAGATGACTGGATAAAGAAGCTGTGGTACATATACACAATGGAATATTACTCAGCTGTAAGAAAAGATGAAATATTGCCATTTGCAACAAAATGGATGGACCTGGAGATCATCATGCTAAGTGAAATAAGCCAGACAGAAAAAACAAAGAACTGCATGATTTC
>PVJL010009142.1:0-59816 GCA_004026885.1 Lyroderma lyra | reverse complement strand
GGGGGGGGGGCAGGGAGAGTTTCCCAATTTCAATTTAAACCTTTACCAAACCTAACTCTGGAAGGAAGAACGGGAGAGAGGGAAGATAAAACTGTTTTCACAACCCACATCAGGTAAGTGGTATTTCTTATTCACCTTTAAAAAAACTCAGGCCTAGTCATGTCAAGGATATACATTAGGGCACCTTACTAAATTATAAATGCTATGACTGTTAATACAATACGGAGACAACTAAGAAATTTAAAGACAGAGAGGTTATTGAACTTGTTGCAAAAAAACGACAACGAAAACACGGCGCTGAGTCAGACACCGACACGCCTGGACGAGCCAGGGCAGAACCGCTCCGCTCTGGGCGGCGGCCGCGCAGGGGGCCGCCGGGGGCCTTGGATAAGCACCTCACTCACACGCGGAACACACCCGACACGGGAGTTTGGGTCCCCCTGCTGGAATCCCAGAAGGACCAAGTAAATCAACACCTACTGTATTTGTAAATCCCCATTACACAAAAATAGAGGCCAGCCGCGGGGAGGCCTGGCACCTGACCAGCAACCTCACTTCGGCATCTGCACTCCAGGTTCAAACACCGGGGGAGCAGGTGTGTACCCCACCCCCACATCCAGTCTACCAGCTACAAAGGGGGCCAATGCGACCAACGAGGGGATGGAAGATCTGAGAACCCCCGGATGCCCGTCTTCTGAAAGCCCATTCAGGTTAGGAGAGCCAGTGCGGCCCCACTTTTCCTGCCTCAGCTAAACGCTCTGAAGCTTGAAGCTGAAAAGCTCCCACCTATGACAGCAGGGAGGTGAACTCCTCACTAAAATAGAACTCATGACGTTGGGTCCAGGAATGCAGGTCACCTCTGGAACACTAAAATACATTTTCTGACTATTTAGGAAAACATGCTTTCTGAGAACTAGGATGGTTCTGCAGAAAGGCCTATGATGTTCTGCATCCCACCAAAAAGTGGGAGTGGAAACGACGTGTCCTTTATAAAAGAACCAACAGCTACTTTTGAGACAGATGTTCTAAAGTTACATTGTAAAGAGGGCTGCACAACCCTGCAGATACACCACAAAAGCACTGAACTGCACACTTCAAATGGGTGAACTGTACTCCATAAAGCTGTTTTAAAAAAAAAAAAAAAAAGAGAGAACCAAAATCAAGTACAAACGTGTGTGCCAGTCTCCCGATGCAAGCACCGTCAGAATTCAATGTAAGGGAAGAGGAAGGCCCTGCTGCAGGTGTAGCTTCTCCCACGTGCACCCACAGCACCCCTGCCAGCCCCTCCCCGTGCCCACAGCCGCCTCGCCTCCATGGCGAAAATGCCACATGCAGAGGCCTCCGCTCAGCGCCGTACACACTGCCCATCCTGACCGGGCTCTCGGTAAGCTGCAGCTCATTCCTGCCTGTGACCCAGGGGCAAAACAACAGCTCTGCCAAACTCAGGCTGCCTGCAGCTGTAGGGGCAGGACAGCTCTGCCCTCCGGGAGGCCCATGTGACTGCAACCCCTGCTGCTCCAAGGGCTCCAATCACCAAGGGCTCATCAGTGGCAATCCAGCAGGCACTATGGGACAAGGGTGGTAACTGTCCCCCCTCATCTGACAGCATGTACCTCCAAAAAGCCAGGGCAGGTGGGAAGGACCATGAAAAGAAGGGCAGCAATCAGGACCACGGGGCTTTTTTTTTTTTTTGGGGGGGGGGGTTTAAGAAAAATAAGAACAGAACACACGTGCTTCTATTGAGACACTCTCTCCCCTGCTGTCTCCATCCCCATACTAATAATCTTCATGGGCCTGTGAGCCCTGATCCTTAACCACCTGGCCGCCAGAGCTCAATGAACCCCAGCACTACTAAATTATCCTGAATTCACCCATTCTCCAAATGACCCCTTGCCCTCTCTTCTAAGGAGGCATTTCCGTATTTTAAATAGCTTCCACTGTGGTCTTCCTTTAACTATAAACAGAGATAAAAAATAAATATACTAACTGTGTACTTTATACAATGTCATACTGTGCAATACCATTTTACAAAATAAAATACTGTACATAAAGTGCTTAAATTTTTTAACTCTCAGTATGAACTCAATTTTCATTCTGTATTCAGTAACACTTTCAAAATGTATTTTTTTCCTCTAAGTCATAACAAAAGAGGGAACTCCTGTATACCCCACGCTAGAAATACAGCCACGTTCTGGCAATAAATTCAAGAAAAGGTAAATCCCCTGCAGTGAAATCTTGAAAAATGTGTAGCTCTTAAACGTTTCCTCCCGTTTAAAAAGAATCATCATAGCATGGGTGCAGAGAGTTAAGAAATGATTTCGCCCATTGGTACCCAATTGGGCCACCTCTCCAAAACCACCAGGGGCTTTTAAAAACATGGCTCCCAGGACTCCACCGGCTTCCTGGACCATAATCTCTGGTGACAAAGGCTGGACATCTGCATTTTGGGAGCAGCTGCCCCCAAGGAATTCCACGCTCCTTGGTCCGGTTAGGAAAGCAGGAGCGCCGCATTTGCGAAGCACAGCGCCGCCTGTCCATCTAGCTGTTACTCGTTCCAGGATCCTTCCGGTGATACTTTGGTTTGCAATGCAGCTCATTTCCATCCTAAACGTCTTCGGTCTCAGGGAGAGCCAGCCAGGGTGCAGGAAACAAGCCAGCGATTACATTTCAAGCCGAAAGGGATGCTGATACAGGGAATTCGGTACTTAGGTGACCGTTGAAAGGTTCAAGGGAGCAGGCTCTATGGTGGGCCTCCGGGAAGCACTCCCAGAACGAGGGGACTGAAGCCTCTGCCACATCAGGAAGGTGGGGCACGTCAGGAAGCTGCCCTGGAACGACTGACTCAGGAACATCCTGTCAGCTGTGACCCCACGACCTGGTTGCTGCCTCTGCCCGTCGCTGGTCCTAGGCCACATATGCACCAAGCTGAAACATGGCGAGGGTCACCCGCTTTTTTCTACACTCCAGAGGCTGAACCAACTTACGTGAGTTAAATGTGCTGCGGATGCCAGACCCGAGTGCGGAGGACCTCACCTCCAACACAGGCCGAGGCACATTCACTTCCATGCAGCCCCTGTGGCCCCAGGTCGCCCTCACCTGCACGACTTCTGGCCTTTCTTCCCTCCATTTCCCCTTCCTGTGGGGACGACGGCTACTTCAGACCGCAGTACTGCACCCAATGACATCTTCTGAATTTCTTCTTCTTGGTTTCTTCTTCAGCTCATAATGCACCCTGTCTGCATTTCTTAGGACCCTGATTTCTTATCATCCAATACACTGGCTCTTTGCCCGAATCCCGTCATTCACCAAATGAATGGCACTTGAACTACACAGATAGCATTAATACACAATATACTACCACCACCTTCACTGGAAAAATTCTGATAATCAATCACATTATCAAGATCGACCCAAATGTAACCAGCATTCCTGACACGGTATTTTCTGGACCAACACAGCAGTAGGTGCTATGCATGGTTAAAAGCCCCTGACCACAGGGAGCTGGTATTCCCAGAGGAGCAGCAGAGACCTAAGAAAAAAGAACAGTACAGACAGCAAGGATTTTAGATGCTGCAAACAGTATCTGACAGCAACATAAACTACTCAGATTTGAAATAATAATGGTTGCCCTTTTTTAAAAGCATGTGTGAGGTCTCATGAAATAAACATCTGGTGACACCTTGGGTAACAGCCCACAGTGTCCATTTTTGCAATCAGATCTTACTTAATACAAGACACTGTGTGACTTCCCAGCATGGGCCTTTGTCAAATACAGAAAATCTCCCAGTCACCTGGCTAGGGTGGGGACGAGGGGAGGTCGTTAAAGCAAATGGAATCGATCCTAACACAGAGAGTCAGGCCAGAGAATATACACAGTGTAACAGAAATGCACCTGTGCTCTTAATTTCTGACTTTATTTTCTCCTACGAGTAAACTATTTTTACTCCTAGATTTAACATGGTATCCTATTTGGGCATGCAGTAAGGTATTTTATCCCCTGGGGATTCCGTTTTCTCTTCTCATTGGTTTTTCACCCTTGTCAACCTCTCCCTTTCAAAGCAGCAGCATCTGTTTCTAAGTAAGGAGTCCACACACACGACCTACTTTACATACTCACTTTCAGCAAGTGGAAATTATACACACTGAATTTCTCTTCAAGTTATGCTGAAGGTGGAGGAGGTTAGCCCACAAAAGCTTTGCTCATTTGTTTTAAGTGGAAATTTTACTTTCATTTCTCTTGTAAAAGGATTCCACCCCACCTACCACATTTGAGAAGCATGCCCTATGCAATTACCTTAACTAGAAAATTCAAAATAATCAATCATTTCTTTTACTACTGCAAGTCATTACAACCGAGTCGACGTGGAACAGAACATTTCCATCTTCTGTAGATGAAAGTCAAAAGTTCACGGACTCTAGATTAAGTGCCATTTCTCATAAGCACCAAGATAAAATGAATCACAAAGTATCCTGGAAATCACCAATGAGCATGGCACCGAAGACAGATGGGGGGGGGGGGGGCATCGCTGGAACCCTCTGGACAGTGGGGAGCAAATGGAAGGTCCTTCCTCACCTCTTAGGGCCCCTACCTCCTTAACCCAGAGGACATAATCCTCCCAGACCAGGCTACATACACAAAGTTGCCCTACACAAAGGGAGCACAAATTCAAAGCCTGGTGTGACCTACAACACACATTGTCAGGTAAGAACCCACAGTAAACCGTTCTCTTGAGTTTCAGTCTACCCTATCTCTATCCACTCTCCCCAAGAGAGGGGCAGGCTCCCAGTCCCAACCAATCCCTTGTGACCTTACGCTATTTCCATTAGTCTTGACTGAGGAACAGGAGGGCTGTCCGGAAAGCATCCAGCCATGTAACCATCCTCATTAACACTGACAATGGCTGGACGTTTTCCGGACAGCCCTCATACATTGTAACTGCTTTGCATGACATAGCAACTGTGATACAAAACACATTATGAGACAGGCCTGGGAAGGGAACCTACGAGACAAGACAAGATTTTACAAAAAGTTGAGAGGAACATAAGAGAAAATGGAAGTGAGAAAGTTATTTCCTCTGTAAATTCTAAAGTAAGTCTTTTCTTCCTCTCCTTGCTTTTAAACTGACACTTGCTCTCACCTTGTTTTTAATTGTTTCGTCCTTTTTAAGCCTATAGGCTGCACCCTAAATTTCCACAGGTGAATGAGTTAATCAGCATTACTGCAAGCAGACGGACCATACGTTCTATTTTAAAACCAGTTCTCTTTTTTCAATATTTTAAAACATGCCACGTAGTTTTCTCCAGTCACTGGAAAAGAATACAGTAAATATAAAACTTATGTTTTCAACCCACACAAATCTATCAATGCCAACTGCTAGAAGTTCCAATACAGATTACTGTCTGCTCTGTGTTCCTATACTAGGGTCTCCCCTATCAATAAATTTCCATTTTTACAACAGGAAAAAAAACTCTACTCTTTGAAGAGTCAAGCTGTAACCTGTTTTATATTATCTAATGCCAAAATCTGGAAGTAAGCTAAGGCTACGATGTCTCACCCCAGTTCTGGAAATCCATACATATCCATACTGCTCTCCGGTTCAGAGACGGGAAAACTCGGCAAGTACATGCACGCCCAGGGCCCAGCAGCCATGTCTTTCGGCATGCCAAGGGACTTCAGAACAGACCGAGGAAAAAAGCAAGCTGCTCGCCACAATGGTATGAGCACAGGACCAAACAGCGAAAAGGCCTCTAAGAATATGGTACCAAAAAGATGAAACGCAAGAGAAACAAATGCAAGGTGGGCCACTAAAGCAGGAAAAACTAACAGCGGACAGTAAAAGGCCGCCTGAATACCGTACCGCTTAGCACACTTAGCATCCTAAGTACATGTCAGTGTCCAAACAGCGTGGTCTTTAAAAACAAAAAAGAGAGCCATCCAATGGCGCTTCTCACACAGAGACAGCCCCCGCCTCACCGCTACGGTGGTGAACCATAACATAAAGCCAGTCATCCCTTGACAAGGGGACCACTTTAAAATCAAAGGGTTACATCCCGGCCAAAGGCACCCAATAAATCACAGCAATGACAACACTGCACAAAATCTACAACACAACTACAAATCCTCTAAATAATACAAAGTGATAAAAACCAAGCCATAACATTGGAATTGACGTTAGCCGTGGCCTCACAGACCACCGGGTCTAAGTCCCTCCTCCAGGGCAGGAAAGAGAAACCCAGAAGACGAGACATTCCCCAGGTCAGGGATGTAGCTGAAAGTCACTGAGAAACAAACCCAGGCCTCCTACCCACCAATCCAGCTGCTACCACACAAGCTGAACTTCTTTACAAAGTCCCTCAAAACAGACAAAAAACATGTTATTCTATAAACTGCCTCCAAAATAAGACATACATAAGGCAAATAAAATAGATATAATCCCCACATAACAGATTTTATCTGCAAACACTGTCATGCATTTTAAAAATCTGTATCTCGGAGAGTTCCCTGGTGGTGTCGTGGCTAGGCTTTGGTGCTCTCAACGCCGTGGCCTGGGTTTGATTCCCAGCCAGGGAACTACCCCCCACCCTACCCCCCCCAAAAAAATCTGTGTCTATGTGCTTGTCATTAGCACCCATTTTTTCATTTTGGCGGTTTTAAATTTTTACAGAATATGATGGGAGAAGACTTGGACTGCCCGTCAGGAACAGCCATGGTGCCTGGCTGTCCCCTCCTCCTTCCAGTTAGACTCGGCCTCCCTGGGCCTGCATGTGACCCAAGGCAGGTCCATCAAGGCCCTTCTCCGGACCCCGAGCACTGGGAGGGAATGCTCAGGGTGCGAAGCTTTGAGAAGGGCGATCTGGTGCAGTCCGTGGCCAAATGCACCACCTGACTTTCTGCAGGAGAGACCAGAAAAGCCAGGCAGAAAAATCAAGAGAGAGAGCCTGGCACACCTACGTGAGCTGTGCTGGTCAAACAGCCTTAGGGAGGGGAGTGGGCTCATGATGCTTTCCGCCCTCTCTGTTCTTGTCTAAATGACCTAATCTTGCTACAACAAACATGAATTTTGTAATGAGAAAACTATGTCATGAAGTAAGGGCAGGGCTGATATTCAACTGGAATGTTTACTGACCATCTAAGGCCTTTTCTGATCAGTTGGGACCTTAGGTATCACCCTGAACTTGGTGTAAAAAACAATATAACATTTTGTATAATCCACGAGGCTGACGGCAGGGATGAGGGTTAGCTTCTTTTCTGAGTGTGGTCCTGATTGGACATATTTTCATTTCGTTTTAATACCAGCTAACTGCAGACCCTTTTCCACAACCCTGTCAATAGTAACATGTTCGTTGTTAGCCGCATGGAAATTCAACTACCAAACCTGAGGCTAATTAATTAGAAGCTCCCAACCTCCTTCCAGACCACTCTCCTCAGCAAACCCTTCAAAACTGTTAGCCAACCACCTGTGCAAATTTCCGCCTTTGCATTTCTAAAACCTTACTTCCTCTTCCTCTAAGACTTCCCCTTCTTACTTCAAGTCCTACCTTCAGACTTGCACCAGTCTGTTCCTGCTACACACAGCAGGGCTGTTTCCCTTCCAATTTCTCTTTTCTGTCGGTTACTGCTTCGCTCCCCTCTCCATTTCATTCCGAGACTACAGTGTCCTGTCCTCTAGCTTCGGGCGAACTGCCTAACCTCACTCTCAGAGAAGGAATTGCATTCAGCCGATGGCAAAGGAGACAAACATAGGAAATTCCTCCGTTTCACAAATGCCTTCCACTTAAAACGCAACGTATTTCTGGCAGTTTTAATGAACTTGGTTTGCCCATGCCTGACCTAACCTTTGGGAATTACATTCACAGGAAACGATATTTGAGGTCTTATTTTGGCATCAAGTGCTAAAGCACAACAAATGCTAAAGGCAAAAACACAGGTAACCCTACAGTCACATGGTTCTGAGGGGTTTTTTTAAGACCAAAGACAACACCCTACCACAGAAATAGTAAGCGATGGCTAGGTGAGCACAGGAAGTCACAAAAGTCTGCTCTGAATCCTGCAGTCCTGTCAGATCTACCCGCCACATGTCAGCGTGGCTCAGGGACAGGCGGCAGCTGTGCAGGCCCGGCAGGCAGAGGGCAGGGCAGTTCCTCTGCCTGGTCTAACTCAGCAAAGGTACCTGGGGGCAGGACCTCCAGCAAGCCCAGAGCGGAAAGTGGTCCGTGCGAATGGGGAGTGGGAGGACGAGGAGACCAGGGCGGGGAGGGGGGGGGGGTACAGTAACAGAAAGAGAGGGAAAGAAGGGAACAGGAGAATGCAGGTGACAATCAAAACGGCCATGACACAGAATGAGGCATGGGAGTGACCACCTTCTGGGCAGGCTCTCCGTTCATTCCAAGAGACATTCGTGAAAGCCCTTCTAGGGCTGGGGCTCCTGGCTAAGTGCTGGGGTGACAAAAATTTAAAAGTAACAGAAGGGACTTGCTCTTAAGGAACTCCGCCTCACAGGGCGGAGACAAATAGAGACTCTCGAATGAGGTGGGCAGAGCACGGAAGGTTCTGGCAGAAGGAGGCTGGGGGAGGGGCCGGGCTTCCTGGAAGCTACACTCCACGGGGCTGAGTCTCAGGGGACCCGCTGAGCCAGCCCCCGCCCCCAGCACCACGCGTGCCTCCCCTTCCATCCGGGGTCCCTGCCTTGCCCTGGCACTCAGCACCTGGCCTGCCTCCCACCTGCCCACCGTGGACTACCCTTCTGAGGTCTCACGCCTGCGCGCAGTGACAGCCAGGGCACCTATTTACTACCAACTCCTGAACTTAGAAAGATGAAATTAAAGGGCACAAAACAGGAACTCAAAACCCACAAGCTCAAGCTTCAAAGGTGAGAACGTGCCGTTTCATAAAAGGCGGTTGAGGGTTCCCGCTTCACGCTCCACGTTCTCCCCCGGCACCCTCACACTCCCGCCTGACTCCTCCCCGGCGCCCCTCGCACCCCAAGAGGCGGCTGGCGGCCCGCGGACACGGGGCCCTCACCCCACGCCATCCTGCTTTCAGACGCAGCCTCAGAGACACACACCGAAACAGCGAGAGCTCTGCTGGGCCACGAGACCTACGGACGGCCGCTCCTCTTCTCCACGTTGTTGCAAAGGCTGTAACGCCAACACGTGTGTCTTCTGGAATAAGACCGAGAAATGGAAAACAACACACAAATGCGACAACAGGGGTGACCCTTGAAGACATCATACTAAGTGAAAGAAGCCAGTCCCCGAAGGACAAATACTGTAGGCGTCCAGTTAGAACAGTGACAGAAGGCAGAGGGTGGCTGTGGGGCTGGGGGAGGGGAGGTGCGGGCTGGGGGAGGGGAGGTGCGGGGATCCTGTCTCCAGCAGAGCTGCAGTTCTGCAAGAAGCAGCGAGTTCAGTGGTTGCATGCGGCGATGGCAGCTCAACAATGTGAATATATTTAAACCACAATTAAAATAAATAAACTTTTAAAAAGAACAGTCTTCAAGAATTTATTGTATCTAAACCAGGGTCCATCTCTGATCAACAACACACACGTTTTTCTCGAGCAGTGCACACAGGTTCAAGCAGCTACAATGGAGACTACCCCCAAATCCTACCTCTTGGCTAAAACCTCAGGGCTGGACATGTGTACGGAGAAAGCCCTGCCTAGAAGGCCAGGGCCCAGCGTGCTCCCTAGAGAAACCGCCACCTCCTTCCCTCCCAATGACATTAGTGCCATTACCCTCCACACAGTCGGCACTACCATTAGCTGATCTCTAGTGCACATGCTGCTGACCCTGGTCACCTCCATCCTTACAACCACCTTGAAGACGGGGTGCCATCCCCATCTACACAAGAAACAAGGCCCAAGATGACACAGGAGAAGGCGGCTCAAGTCTGCTCATAGCCAACCTGCAAGCAGTGCTGCTCCCCAAGGAGGACTCTGTCCCTTCAAAAGTCACACCCACAAAGAACAGGCTTCCCAGGGTGGAGTGCAAGTCACTTCACCCCTCATTGCTTACATACACACACACACAGGACATTTGCTCTCAAACTTCAGGGCACTGTTTTCAATGCCGAATCTAAAGACTTCAACTGGAAAAGCAGAAGCTACAGCCCCACCCCCACCCATGACAGGTTCCACAGTGCGTCTCATTAACTAACTCCAAAGAAAAAATACTGCAGGTAGTGCTCCAAGTCTTTACATTCCATGATCAGTCCACCTCAGTCATGAACCCCTGGCCACCCTGTCTGCCTCTACAGCCTAACCTGCTCAGTGACTGGGGAAAGGAGATGACGCCCCATGGGGCTGGCCTTTCCTAACTTCTCATCAGTGCTTCTCCCACATCCCCCCTAAGCTCCCCGACAGGAGGAAGAACTACCCAGTTTCCTGCCTAAACTGTGAAAAGTATTTAGAGGCTAGCCATGTTTTTAAGAGGCATGAAAACTGAGCACTCTACTCAAACTTTTGGGTTTAATATAAAAATCTTCCTTCCAAATTTTAAGTAAAATCGGCACCCAGAAAGAGAGACCACGCATGTTCAGAGCGTCCAGAGGCCCCCCAATACCCAGTTAGCTCAGACGAGGAAGCAGGTCCGGCTGTCCGGGCATGCAGAGGCCCTCACGGAGGGCCCCGAGACGAATCCCTGGCAAGCTCTTGCCCACAGCAAATGACTGCTGCGTGTATCATCTGCTTGGCATTTAGGCACCGGGCTTTACCCTGGTGGTTTGGTTTTCAAGTGCGCAAATGTGTAAACTCCCTGTGCTCAAGGACTGTCACACTTCCCTATTGGTCCATGACATCTACTCCTGTTTCTGACACATAGCAGAAACTTGGTATAGCAAGTTCTTCAAAAAGTCCTTGTGTAAAAAGAGTAAGTGTCAAAGGAGCCAACAACAGGCCATCTTCCAGAGGCTCTCAGGGAATTTCTGTCTCAAAGCCACAGGAGCCCGACAGGCCGGACGGGACAGCCGCAATGCATCCCACTGCCTGCAGGGGCCGCTTTTCCTCGTCCCTGCCTCTGACATGGACCAAATTACATATGGACGCCATCCACATACTGGTTTTAAAATTACACGTGCCTGTTGTATCCTTCCTATGTTAACCCGAGTATCACAGTTGAAAACTGCTCATGCTCCATGTTCTAAATGTGTCGACCAAGAGTCAGACAAGTAAGTATTGTTCAAGCCCCTCCCACAGAAGAGAAAGTGTCGCTATACTCTGTCATTTCTCTCCTCCTGTGGTGTTAATGTCACCTGAAGTTTGAGGAAAACTTCACCATCTCGGTAGCAAGAATGAAAAGTAGGAGACCTATCCACTTGGACTTGGGTACCGTAAGTCCTCCCTTAACATCCTAAGTTGTTGTTGGGACTTGAAGTGAGGTGACAGATAACGAAACCAATTTTACCCTGGGCTCACTGATATCAGTAAGAGTCTAAGTGCCTATGGCACCTCATCACCGTTACGATGAAATGGCGTTGGATGAAATGAAGTTATTGGAGGATAAGCTGTACAGGAGTCTTCAATTTCAAAGCTAAGTGATGCTGGGTCACTAAATAATTTTCTATCATGGCTTCTGTCACTTCAGCAGCCTTCACCGAAAGCTTGGTCCCAAGCCAGCAACTCACAAAGGCAATTATTTGCACACGACATCAGAAGTGCTGTCGAAATCCCAGAGGACTTTCCCCACCGAACCTCCGAGCCAAGAACGCAAGGTCCCCACGCAGCCTCCGCAGCTCCCTGGCGCCCCAACACATGCGTTCACGTGCTCAGGGCTCCGTCTCCTTTTTCCTAGGGCTGTCGGGTCACATCACGAATTTAAGCAGGTCCTTGACACACAGAATTCCCCCCCCCCCCCCCGCCCCAGGAGAGCAGGGAGAAAAGTATTCCACATAAACACTATAAACTGCTCACAGGAAATGGAAGAAAGGGGCTTGGAAGTTTAACACATAGCAAGCGAAGCACAGGTTCAAGTCTCTTAGTGGCGGTACGGCCACAACAACAAGGACTTCCACGTGGCTGCCCTGCTGCGGAGCAAACCGGAAAGAGGGGCCCCATCAGCAAACTGCTAAGTGTGCACCCTGCTGCCACAGAGTCCAGCAGCAGAGCTGAAACCTGGCTCTGACAGACCCTCGGGCTACTGGAAATAGTGTCTGAGCCCCAAGTGAGGCTACCGATGTGTAGAGCAAACATACACCAGCGTACAGCAAAGTTGGTCTTCTTTTTAAACTGTCACACATGATTTTAATCAGTGGGAAATTTCTCAATAACTTCCCCACCCAATTTCCCCTTTCCTCAGGTCAGGCTAGAGAGTCACTGGTTTATATTCCCACCCTGGAACCTTGGAACATGGCACCCACTGCACTTGTCATGTCCATGTTCTCTCCAGGGCGATCTAAGGCTGAGACAGAGACCAATGTCTCCAACTATGTTTTCAAGTGTTTCCAGTCCCAGTTTCTCTGCTCTGACGTCTGCTTCTCACTTTCGCCGACTTGGCTGACCCCGGGCTCAGCCTCTGCAGATTCTGTTCTCTCCTCCGTCGGCTCTTGCACGTCCCGCCTCACCCCTGGCTGCCGCACATCCCGCCTCACCCCTGGCTGCCGCAGCCTTCCACTGTACCAAAAACGCACCCAACGGGGCTATCCAAAGGTGCTCAGGAATGAGGGGACAACTTCGTGCGAGAGCGTGCAATCCTACGGTCACAGAGGCAGCAAGCTCCAGGGGACCGGTGAGAACTGAACACCTGCTGACTGACTTCACACGTGAACCTGCAGTCAAACCAGAGCCCTGCGTGCTCACCCCGATGCTCCCGGCCTCAGCTCCCACTAATAGCTAGTCAGAAACGTTCTGTTCAACAAACAGTGTGTGGGTTTTCTTGGTTTGTTTGCACCCCCGCTATTAAACACGCGCTCACAGTAAGTTTAGGAGATGCGGAAAACTAGTAAAGTGAACAAATCACCTTGAAAGCCTATCACTCAAGTCGGGCAAGGTTTCAAGACATAAAAAACAAGGTTCCAAAGGACTACTCAGTGTAAAGGCTTTAAAAGACATGAGTCACAGAGTGAGTCAAGACAGAGGCTATCTGGGCACTGAGTGACTTGACTTATCACAGGAAATCAGGAATGTACCAAAATAGATTTTCGACTTCTGGTGAAGAAGGTGTGGGAACACATGATTACATAAACACACATACTGCACACAAGATTAATCCTAACTGTTAAAAACCTTCCGAGAGCATTTCTTTCACTGTTACCATATTTTTCATGAGCCTACTAGGAACCAGGCTCCCCGCCTAACTGCTAAAAAAGCCAGTGAGCATGCACTTTGTGGTTCCATTTCCTTCAGCTTGTACGTAGTATGTCTGAAGCAGGGGTGGATCCAGTTTTCATGGGACCCGAACTTACTGTGGTGAGGGGAGGGGGGATATTTAAGGGGAAAACATGCATAATGTACTTTACTTTTGAAAATTTAATAGAAAACATACTCATGTGAACACATTCCCAGGACCCCTCCCGGGGCCTCGGAAAGGACCTGTGCTGGTGCGAATGAGAGAAAACACGTTTGAGTCTGTGCGGGTCACAGGTAGGGGACGAAACGCTCCCCAGACCCAGGGGTGTCCAGGCTGAGGGCTGTCTGGAGAAGGTGCAGGAAACTGGCCCAACGACAGGAAACCAAGAAAAGACTTCAACCAGCTTCGCTGATATATAAATGCACAGGAAATCGAGTAGTAATAGCAACAGGGGCTTCTTAGATTAAACTTTAAAAGATTAACAAAAATACTGATACTCAGTGTTGGGAAGTCTGTGGGGAAAGCAACAATCCTAAAGAGACTGGCATAAGAGCATAAAGCAGAGCAAGCTTCCTGGAGGGCAGTTTGGGGAAACTTTCCAAAGGCTTTAAAACGTGCCCACGTCATGACCCAGCAATTCTAGTTCCAGCAATGTATTCTAAAGAGAGGGGTGCTCAAGGGTCTGAAATACAGATACGGGGTGTGGGAGGTCTTACCCTTTTTAATAAATCCCATATACAAAGTATTAGACTGTAAATTAAGAACATTAAGCAGTCATTAGAAGTGATGTAATTAAATATAGACATGAAAAGATGCTCACATGTGTTAAGTTTAAAAATCAAGTTACACTAACTCGAAAAGATATATTTCCCACATTTATAACAGCATTGTTTACAATAACCAAGACAGAGATAACCTAAATGTCCTTCAATGGATGAATGGATAAAGCAGTTGTGGTATATGCACACACAGAAATATTATTATTCAGCCATTAAAAATGGGCAAAGGATTGAATAGACATTTCTCCAAAGAATACGTGCATACAAAGGGTTGTTCAGAAAGTATCCAGCCATGTAAAATGAAAAATAGAGGCATTTATGGCTGGATATTTTTCCAGACAGCCTTTGCATACAAATGGCCAATCAGTGCATGAAAAGATGCTCAACATGACTAGTCATTAGAGAATGCAAAGACAAACCACAGGGAGATAACCACTTCATACTCATCAGCATAGCTATCATCAAAGTCAGCTAACAAGTGATGAGGATGTGGAGAAATCAGAACCCTCGTACGTTGTTGGTAGGAATGTGAAATGACGCACAAACTTTGGAAAACAGTTTAGCAGTTCCTCAAAATGTAACACACAGAGTTATCTCATGAACCAACAATTCCACATTTAGATATGTACCCCAAAGAACCAAAAACATACGTCCACACAAAAAACCTGTACACCAATGTTCACAGCACCATTATTTTTAACAGCCCCAAATAGGACATGCTCCAAATATATTAATATATTAACTGATGAATGGATAGACAAAACGTGGCACAGTATTTGGTAACACAAAGGAATGAAGTACTGATATATGCCACAATGTGGGGAGATCTTGAAAACAGTATGCCAAATGAAAGAAGCCAGTCACAAAAGACCGCACAGTGTATGATTCTACTTAGTCAAATTTATAGACACAAAGTAGATTCGTGGTTGTCAGAGACTGAAGTGGAGGGATGGGAAGTGACTGCTAATGGGTGTGAGGTATCTTTTTGGGGTGATGAAAATGTTCTAAAATTAGATAGTGGTGATAGTTGTTCAACTGCTACTATACTGAAAACCACCAAATTGTGCATTTCAACAGGGTCCATTTATGTGTGACTATGTGAATTCTATCTTCACAAGAAAGCTGCTTTTTCAAAAAAATACAGCAGTTTCTCCAAAGAGGACATACAGATGGCCAACAGACATATGAAAAGACACTCCATGCCAATTAAAACCACAATGAGATACCATCTCACACCTGTGAGAATGGCTATCATCAATAAATCAACAAACAAGTGTTGGGAAGGATACAGAGGAAACGGAATCCTTGTGCACTGCTGGTGGGACTGCATATTGGTGCATCCACTATGGAAAACAGTGTGGAGGTTCCTCAAAAAGTTAAAAACAGGGGAGTTCCCTGATGGTGTAGTGGCTTAAGGCTTCGGCGCTGGCGCTGTCAGCGCTACGGCCTGGGTTCGATTCCCAGCCAGGGAGCTACCCACATACCAAAAGAGCAAAAAAAAAAAAAAAAAAAAAAAAGTTAAAAACAGAACTACCATGTGATCTAGCAATTCCACTTCTGGGTATTTATCTAAAGAAATCCAAAACACTAATTTGAAAAGATATATGAAGCCCTATGTTCACTGCAGTGCTATTCACGATATGGAAGCAACCTAAGTGCCCATCAACAGATGCCTAAATAAAGAAATTGTGGTACATATATACAGTGGAATATTACTCAGCCATAAAAAAGAATGAAGTCTTACCATTTGTGCAACATAGACAGACCTAGAAGGTATTATGCTAAGTCAAGTAAGTCAGAGAAAAACAAGTACCATATGATCTCACATATATGTGGAATCTAAAGAACCAAATAAATGAACAAAACAGAAACAGACTCACAGATACAGAGAACAAACTGATAGTTATCAGATGGGAGGGGGTTGAGGGGCAGGGTGAAAACGATGAAGAGATGAAACAGTAAAAATTGGTAGTTATGATATAGTCATGGGGTGCAAGGGATGCAAACTACGGCACAGGGAATACAGACAACAATGTAGTAGTGACTACATATGGTGCCAGGGGGTCACTAAACTAGTCAGAAGACTCACTTTGTAAATTATACAAATATCTAACCACTATGTTGTATACCTGAAACTAAAATAAAATCATATTGAATGTCAACTGTAATTTTAAAAAGTTTTAAAGGCAGGAGAAAAGAGGTTCAAATTTCCAGGCATAAAACAAGTCGTGGGGATGTAATGTGCAATACCGGGAATGCAGCCAATACTAGTCTGATAGTGTCAGGTGGTGGCTGGGTTCCTCACAGTGGTCACTCTTTAGGTATAGAAATGTTGAATAACTATGGAGTGCACCTGAAACTAACACAATGTTGTATGTCAGCTATATTTTAATAAAAATCTTTTTAAAAATAAAAAATTTAAATATAGCAGTTATATCTGTACCTTATGATGGCTTTAATTTTCCTTACATTTTATAGTATTTTCTAAGACAAAAAAATGTGAACAGGCATTACACTTACCATACCAGCTGGCAAGCTTGAATGAACACTAAATTTAATTTGCTATTATAAAATGGGGCTAGGAATGGTACCCATCTTAACAGTCCCCAGCTCATAATTTTATTCCAAGGATTAAATGAGATGCCATTTGTAGAGGGCTTTAAAAACTATCTGGCATGAAGAAAGAACTCACAAATTAGCTATAATGATTATAATCTTTAAAAGAAACAAAACTATTTCCATTTTGAAATCAGAAACATGACCTCCTACTTATGCTACATGTTCTTCACTTGTTTCTCATCATTTAAAAAGCAACCGTCATCTCAGCTGAGGCAAATGTCAAGGGCAAAGCAACTGAGATGCAAGAGTAACATGGTAAATAGCTGACAGCCTCTGGTCCCGCCAAAGAGCGTGTGCTGCTGTGCAGCCCTCCCACTACGTGCTCCATGTGCACTCTAGCACTGAACCTTCTCAACAACACTCCAGGAAAGGCACCATGCGTCTCATTTACAGAGGGGGACATCAAAGCACACTCAGATTTATTTAGCCAAGGTGCCCAGTCCAAGAGGCTGAGCCAGGATTCAACCTCAGGTTTATTCTTCCAAAGCTGGTGCTATGCCATGTCCTAGGGAAAACTGGGACCTGGAAAAAAGCTGCTCACAAGAATTCACTTAAAGTCTACAACAGTGAGAGGGAGAGAAAAAGAGTGACTTATCCAGGACTTTACACCTTAAAAAACAAAACTAAGTTATGAAAATAAGTGTTGTATGTGTAATAAAGTCTGTTAGAATCCCAACCATGCCCTAAGTCTCAGCAGGATCAAAGACTGAGTCAAGAACTGAGAATTTTTAGCATAATTCTTCACAAATACTAGCATGATGCGACATGGGGAGAAGTCACAGAAATGTAATTTTTGCTCAATTATTTCAGGGCCCTATTAATTTTCACAAGGGTATCTCTTAATATGTTGACATTTAAACCACCCTCTTTTGAAGCATCAAATATATCATCATTGTGAATTTTTTCTTCTTCACTTGTCAACAGGAAGACAGTGGCTACGGACCAGGTGAGAACTGGCTGGAATAGACATTAGTATTAAGCAGGAAGACATGTTTGAATAGAGACCAACCCTACAAGCATTACATTTATTACATATTCTTATGTTATGACAGCTTCTGCATTCCTATGAAACCTCAGTAGTGGAACTCGGAGAATAAATAAGAAAACAAGAATACCTACACTGTTTCCCCAATACATAACCTGCTCATGAAAGGTAAAAAGCAACCTGAACACCTGCCCTATTTCAATCTTCAGTTTACTCGTTTGAGGAGTATCTTTTGCTGGTATCTTTTCAAAACTGTCCACTCAAAAATGATGGAGCAGCATTCCTATCCTACCCAGTAGAGACCTAGATCCAAGAGAAATAAGCTTTTCGTAGTCAAGTCTTACAATTGTCTCTAGTAAGTACACAGGTGTGCTCTAGGAAAAGCAATTATGCATTCCCAATCTCTCCAAGCACCTTGATGATGAAAAATGAAAATGTGCAAAAGATGGAGGCATACTGAGTATCACATACGGGTGAGTTAAAACCCGACTGGCATTGACTGATCATGCAAACATCCTGCATAACTAAAATAACACCATAAAGAAATTTCTGAAAACAAGAGGAAGGCAGAAGACGTGACCTCAGAAAAGGCACTGACAAAGTCTCTGAGAAGCGGCAAGAGCTTTTAAGTGATCTTAGAAAGAAAGAGTGTGCATTTCTGGACACCACGTTAATGTTTGGCAGCTATCCCTTTTTTGTTAAAATATTGCTGAGAGTCTTAAAAATATTCAATCATATCATCTTTCCAGGTATTTTAATTAATTAAAAAAAAAAAAGACCCTGTCTTCCTCACCATCCTTACGCCCATAACAGGCCCGACCCAGAGTTCTTCATATTTTTCTTTGCATAATCTCAAAAAGGATTTAGAAAAACTAGGTACTCCCCACATTTTTAAGTTAACATTCAAAATTTCACAGTGTAATTTTAAATAGTTGCAAAAAATGTAATTCTGGCAGACTGTAACATTAAGTTTTAAATAAAAGTACTGCATCACTTTTAAATGTATCTATTGTGGTCTAAATTCCATCACCATTTCATATACCAACACATACTCTAGAAAATAAATGAACTCTTTAAGAGTTGGAAATCACATTATACATCATTTCTTGATCCCATCTTTCCACTCCACTTCCCCTAAAGTATTCCATCCTAATAAACTTCAACATCTATCATACCATTCTGCAACAAAAGTCCATAAACAATTCGAGATTTATGTATTTAACCATAAAAATCAGTGTTACAGCTTCCTTCTAAATTGAGTCAAATACAATTATTCCTGTAAAGACAAAACTGACCGAAATAAATGTTATAGATTATTTAATGTAAGTAAATTTTTATTGGTAATGTTTATCTTAAAGACATGGATGGGATGTTCCCTCCCATGAGTTCGTACTTATTACTGAAACAGGACAAGATTCCACACGAAATCTATTATGCTTAATTCTTACAGGTGTGAACACCAAGAAAATGTGTTCACATAAATAGGTAGATGGAAATAGAAAGATTTTTCTAGCAAAGAATAGTAATATGCATCCATAGGTGTAATAGTTAATCATCTATCAGCTGACCACTCAATTAAGTTTTCTTTCAATTTTATTTAAAGTAAAGAATGGGAAATTTATTTGTGAAAGGATTCTTCACGCAATGACTAGTCAGTCACTTTCTCAGCAGCCACTCCAGCATTTTAATGATCCCTCTGCTTGGCAACCTGATGGTTAGGGGTAGATGAAAGGTATGCCTTCCCTTAAAGAATGGTAATTCTGAAGGGGGAGGTGTGGATGGGGAACCAGCAGGCCACCTGGGTCGCAGGCATTTCTCAGGGAGGTCAACGTTAGGACTAATTACACTGAAGATCTAAGAATCTGAAACTGATTCCCTTTAAATTATAGGTGCCTTGAAAAGGCTTCAAAATACCCCCAGGTGTGCATCCTCTTGGATCTGAAAGCCACTGCTCTAAGAGGCAGGGACAGAGCTCAAGTTCAAAGGCAGATGAGGATGAAAGGGAAGCATAGGTTAAAGAATAGGAAAAAAAATTACCCAAAGTCTGATTCTAATTTGGGCTGTTTCATACATACATTCTTTGACAAATGGAAGTCAGGTATCAAAACCTTAATATAAAGATGAGTGTTTTCATACGCTTTCACATCATCAGATGGGCTGTCATTTTAAAAGGGAAATTTAGCCTTCTACAAAACGAACACTGTCATCCCCTTCCTAACAGATCTTATTCCAGTTAGTAAGAGCTCAATAAGGGCACCATAAAAGCAGCTGCTGGCCTATTGCAAAAGCAATGTCCACGTAGGAGTTTCAACTGTATGTGGGGCCAGGGGCACCCAAATTTTCTTTTAAAAAACTCGCCAGGTGATTGTGAAGTGTGGCCCAAGGTGAGAACCTCTGTACTAACTCACACCTAAGCATTAAAATCCATTTTTACTTGTGGAGGGGTGATGCATATTTCAAATCTGAAGCTTAACTCAAGGTTAAACTATTTTAATTCATAAGATGTATTATTACTAATTTAAAAAGCATTACAGGTGGTAGGACTCCATGAAAGTAAACACATACCATTTTTCTGACGTCTTTAAAAGAGGCCATTTAAAGCAAAGCCTAAATCACACCCTTCAATTCAAGGAAACCTATGAGATATACATCCTTAATCAATTTGTAGTGGGAATCTACTTAGTGGATGACATTATCTACTAGAATATAGATGGTGAGAAGAAAGCAGTAAATGCGAAAACATTTAAGGAATGTAGCACATTGCTTGATACACAGCAGAAACTCAATAACTGTGCTTGACAAACTCTGAACTAAGGATTCTGATGGAACATCTACATAAGGTTCTAACTTCACAATGCCAGTCTTCACAGCCTTCCGTTATCTGACATACTATGACTTTTCACATGTTCAAACACAGGTACAGCACACATACCAAAATGGGATATTTGGACACTCCTATAATCATCCTGGCTCAAACCTTAGGGCTATCTTTTTTAAAATCATGAAAACATGGTAAGCATACAGTAAACACAACATATAGTAGGTTGTAAATTGAAAAGTATGTCTAAACCTCCTCAGAATTCACATATACCCAAACATCCCTAAGTCACATCCAAACCATAGCCCAGAGGTAACGCTGGGTGTTGTCTCATTTTCCCCCATCATATCCTTATTCTAACTATCATTAAATGTGATGCATTCTTTCTGTCATACTCTCCTCCTTAAATACATTCTCATGTTCTATGAAGTCTATTCTAGTTGATGCTTCACCAGTTCCCACCTAGACTAGGTTCACGGGTCTTTTGACCGCCTCTGAGCTATTTCCCTACAACTTACTTTAAGTGTGTCTCGTTCTTAGCTGCCAATCACAGATGCCATTCCATGTGTTTTAGAGGCAATGACCGCAGCAGGTACTAGGTTATACCCCATCCCAGGATCTGGGCTGACTCACATTGCAGAACTGGTCAGGTGAGGAAGCAGCTACCATCCCCAGAACCACCCCTACTCCACTACGATCAGGAAGCCACCTCTGAGGTCCCCACCGCCATCACAACGCATACTACAGGTCTTGCCTGTTTTCTCACATTTCACTTAATCCAAGTCTTGCTAGGGGACCTCACTCAAACAGGCAGAACTTGCAGAACTTAAGTCATATGTCTGCACCCTAACAAGCAAGCAAGGCTGGATAATACAGGCTGATGGGTTCTTACGTTTTGGGTGTTTGTTGTGTAGTCTCTGCTGGAACGTCAGGATTCACAATACAGAGAATTCTCCAAATATGGAGAGTACGTTCAAAAGATTCTGGGAAATCACTAAGGAACAGAAGTCTACAGCCATGAGAAGAAAAGTCATCTTTCTAAATAATCACTTTGACCACTGTCTTGTCTTCTATTAAAGAAAAAGCAAGTATGGTGGACATGGAGATATGCTACACAGACAGCTGTGGGTAGACAGCCTCTAGCCATCAGCTCCTTCAGGGTCTGCCTCAGCTGCAGTCCTTTGAAAGGCAGGTCACATCCAGTGACTGAGGAAGACCAATCCTTTCGGCCCAAGACTGGACACGCCAGAGCTCCCTATGGGGCAGGCCAAGGCTTTACAGGCCTATAGCCTAACGCCTCTCCCTGCTCACTCCTGCCTCTGTCCCTGCTCCCCTGCGCAGGCGTCAATCCTTAAATATTCTGTCCACCAAACGCTGTCTCAGCACCCACCTCTAAGAACCCACACTACGACAGAAAAGCACCTCAAAGAGCTTCCAATTATGGTTATCCTCCCATCCTTGTCCCTGACTCCATTTAGTCTCAGATCTAGGAATCTTTCTCTAGAATATATCTCCATGTTGATCATTTTAGGTTAATTTCCACAGGTACTGGATGGGCTCTTGCAATTTATAGATGCAGGTCTTCTTTCATTTCCAGAAAGTTTCTTTGGCTTGTAAGTATTAGTACCACTGCACAATTTTATTTTTCTTCTTCTCAGTCCAATTACACATATGTGGTGGTTACTTTGCTATCCTCTTCTACTTCAAATACTTTCTGATCCTTTTTTGCTTCAGGGAGAAGTTTTAATTCTGTAGACAAGAATTCGAGCTATCAAAATTTGCTATGACGTATCTGTGAAACTAATGTCTGATACCTCCAACCGAGCGCTCTGCTCCAGCCAGGCAGCCCCCTCACAGAATTCTGGCATGCCCCACGCACTGTCAAAGTGATGTCTCTGGTTCCTCTGGAGTCCCTTCCTGCTTATTACACAAGTCCCTCTCTCACCGTGCTGACTCAA
Organism: Lyroderma lyra; assembly: GCA_004026885.1. NCBI lineage: Eukaryota > Metazoa > Chordata > Mammalia > Chiroptera > Megadermatidae > Lyroderma > Lyroderma lyra. Next base: position 37,374 of record PVJL010009142.1, on the reverse strand, counting down.
AAGTAGCTCCCTTTTCGTGCATTTTTCTATCTTTGTTGTCCAACTCATTTCAGTGGTATAAGACATTTTAACTGGGCAATTTATAGTACGATCTCATACCATTAACGTGTCATGGGCTTTTAACTCATTTCTCAAACAGAATGAGACCTGAGTACTGAGAAGCATGAGTCAACATTTATTTTTTCCTCTTCAGGACCTAATATATTAATTCTAATTCAAATGATACACAAATATGTGTATACTTACATTATAATTAAAGAATGAAGCCACAGCTTTGGAGTTCATTACAGACTTGTATCACAGTGCAAATATTTATGGACACAAAATATAAGTTGTCTTTATCTTCCCCTCAAGGTCCCCTGACACTTGCTCAAACATCCCTACAGTATGCACCTAGCCAATCCTATCCGTTCCTCCCAACTGCTCCCCTGGTACCCTAACTAACCTCTGTTACTTCTCGGCAAGGCTGGTCACTCTTTGACGTCGACATGCTATCAGCAGTAAATGTGATGAAGAGGCAAAAGCCAAGGATTCTGTTTTTCACATATCCTACAATCTATTCGTTTGTTGAACAAGCCTTTGTAGAAGCAAATCTGATAACCGAGTTAAAAGAATCATAACATTTTGCTAGACCTATGGGATAAATGAAAAAAAAAAAAAATCATCATTTATAAAAAATTTTATATTACAACTCAGACTAAGCAATCAACAAAATAATTACCATTCTAGTAAGCCAGTATTATTCTTGCTTAGGCTAAAACACAAAGAACCAATGCATTTATCTTTCATTATATATTTAAAAGCAAAGCCATATGTGTGTGTGTGTGTGTGTGTGTGTGTGTGTATAGCGAATTTTTCTGCTTTTTCCTTATTAAAGTTTTATTTCTAGTCCTAGCTGTGACTGTACCATAACCAACCTTACATTTCATAACCTTTGATCATTTTCAAAGCACATTCATACCCAGTATCCTATTACATTCTTGCAAGGCAGACATTACCCTTATTTTTGCTTGTGGTGAAAAAAACTCAAAAGTCAAATGATTTGCCCCCAAATCACATCGCTAGTAAGCTGTAGGGCCCAGGTTCTCTGACTTATTGTCCTGGCTCCAGCCACAAAACTGAATTAAGGCATTAATTTAATATATACCCAATGTTTTTTCCTTAATATTAATATTTCAGCTTTTCCAATAGTATATTCTAATAATTTTTCAAAGCTATATCCTAGTGATTGACTTATAGAATTGCATATGAATAATGTCTGAATTTGAAAATGACATTAACACAGACAGAATCAATTCATTTTGCTATATTTTAAACAGCTGTCCATTTGTGTCATTTAACTTTACCGTATCTAATATGGTTAATACTATCCTACTTTATGTTTAAAAGCTATGTTATGCTCTAAAGGACAAGAAGGAATAATAACTAAATTCCTGAAATGTGATAATTCCCTTGCATTCTAAAAATGAGTAAGGCAAAAAGTGAATTAAACAAGAAAGCTACAGCAATGGAAAACATCACATGAACATCTGCTAAGTGTTAAGGTTCTTAAGAAATTTCTTACGAGAGAAAGCCCACTCCAAGTGTGAGAAACTGAAATTACATCTTTGTTTGTTTTAATGCAGTTTATAGAGTTTACAATTAACCTTTAGGCATCTCTGAGTTTTTCCAACTAAAACTAAATCTCAAGTATTTGTGTCAAAAGAAATAAACACAGTCAGGAAGACTAGAAAAAAAGGTCATCCAGCACTATGAGACTTTGCAGTAACTGGCTTTCTAGAAATTTCTTATCTAGCAACAGGGTCATGGACCCCACAGTTATTCTCTCTACAGAAGGGAATAATGTGAAAAATCAAAGAGGTAGATTTCCTAGGAGTGACAATAGAGAGGCACACCACTCCCAGGGCAGAAACATCAAATAACAAGACGTACAATCACCAAATCATCCTCTAATAGTCAAAGCTGTCCGCACAAACTGTCTCCACACGAGAACAATAATGTAAGACTAATGCCTGCCTCTCGAGACAGTCTCAGTAATTACCAGTTTTTCCTTATCTGCAGACCTTTTCAAAAGTAACATCAAGCTGAACTTTTTCAGCAGAGTTCATTTAAATGCAATTCAGCCGTATTAAAAGCTTCCATGGTTTTAATGCCCAGTTTCACACATAACAATCCATATGTCGACCAAAGCATAAGTTAATATGTCAAGGGACCTTTGTGTTAACACCCAATGAGTTGAAACAAACCTTATCTTCCAGAAGTTTAGGATCTAATTATTGATAAGTAGTATGTCTTATTGTGTCTTATGTCTTATTGTAACAAAAAGGATGCTAGCTGTTGACCTCGATAACTGCTTTTCCCTGCCTCCTTATAAGAAACTCTTAACTAGGCACATGGATGCAGAATAGATTTCTTTCCCTAGCCTATCTTGCAACTGAGATGCAATTATATGGCTAAATTCTAGAAAGATGCAATTATATGGCTAAATTCTAGACCTTAAAGAGGACTGGGGGCGGGGACAATGGCTACTGCAGCTCCTTCCTTCTTCCCTGAGAGGAGATGAACATAATCCTGCAGGTAAGCAGCCATTTTTAACTAGAAGCAGAGGAGCCACAACCTTGACGATTGTGGGACCATCACATCAGCTCTGACCTGCCCATTGCTGCATCAGATAAACAGTACACTCCTGTCTTGCTTACTCTGTTTCTACCCTGTTCATGCCACTGGGTTTTCTGTCTCATGACACTGAACCTAATCCTAATCAATACACTCCTTCACCATCAGAGTGACAGCAGTAACGATAACAGCAGTGACACCTATACACATACCTTCTTACCACATGTCAGAAAATACATTAGGTGCTTTACATACATTATTTAATATTTGCAACAACCATGTGCGGTGGGCATGCTAAGTCCCATTCTCAAGTATCCAGTGTGGTCCATCAAAAGTTATGAAAGTGAGGTATCTTTTTCAATAATGGCTTATTCACCAGCAAACCCTGCCCACCCTCCCCCCAAAACACCTTCCAGAATATGCACTTTATCCTTGGGCTAAAACATCACTGTATGCTTGGGGGTGGGGGGGTCCTCTTAATCTTGCATGTTGTAGGTTTTTCTCTGTCGCCTTCATCAGTTACCATCTCATCCACACTCAATCTTACAGAATTTTTTTGAAATTCCTTATCAACTACTAACTCCTCTCCCAAACACTTATTCACAATGAGCTTTTTCTCCCTTTCAGGTTTCTGCCCTGTTGTATTAGATGAGGTCTTGGAAGGGGGAGGAGACTAAGTCATGTGGTCTTTCTGGAATCCGTTTTCGCAATTAGGAAAACAGTGCACGAGTGTGTGTGTGTGTGTGTGTGTGTGTGTGTGTGTGTGGTGTATGTATGGTGTGATGTGGTGTGTGTGTGGTGTAATGTGTGTGTGGTATGGTGTGGTATGTGTGCACGTGTGTATGTGTGGTGTGTGTGTGCGCAGGTGCATGTGTGTGGTTGTGTGTGCGTGTGCATGTGTGTGTGTGGTGTGTGTGTGTGCGTGTGCATGTGTGTGTGTGGTGTGTGGTGTGTGTGTGTGTGCATGTGCGTGTATGGGGTGTGTGTGCATGTGCGTATTTCCTTGGTCTCCTTGAAATAGGTTAAAGTAGGTCCAAATCAACAAGATAAAAACCGTACCAAGACCAAATGTAAATACTTAAATTTTCTTTTAAAGGCAATTAACTTTTTGAAAGGGAAAAAAAATACCTTAACTTCTTTTTGTGCATATTGAGAAAATTGTATATTGAGAAAAAAAGAACTTAACAGTTCTTGGTAAAAAGAAGAAAATGAAAAGAGAAAAAGAAAGGCTTAAGGGTTTTTTGTTTGTTTTTGTTCTTTCTGTTTGGCCATAAAAATGGAGGTGGTCCAAGCAGGAAGAGACTGACAGCAGTGCCAGTGAAACCCCAGGCTTCCCGGAAACGGGGCAGGGTCCAGGGGAGGAGCAACGGCCACGCACGGCACCATTCAGATCACTTTATCCAGCTTTGGCCAAACGTGAGATTTAAAAACAGTTCTGACCAAGCTAACATTAGAACTGAGAAAAGATAGAGAAACACCTTAGCCTGGAGAAGTTAAAACAACGAATTAGGTATAATCAAACCAGGATGAGACTGGCTAACTCTCTCCCCATCGGCGCAGACCCGCCCGTCCCCGGGCACAGAGCGGGCTTGTTCCGCATGGCTTCAGAAGGCAGACTGGGGCTCACCGCTGGAAGGCCTAAGGTGCCAAGTGTGGAATCACAACCGAAGGGCGTCTTCCTTAGTAAGAGAGGCTCAGTCTGGGAAGTCCATTTCAGAGGTGCTCAGCTCCCACCACCTGAAGGGTCCAAGGTGAAGCTGAGTAATCAACCCAGTGCAAAAGTCACCAGGAAGGGATTGGATTCATTTCTTCCCTGGCACAGAGTTATGCTGTGGGTCAGGAGCTGTGGCAGATGAGAGCTGGGCAACCTCCAAACCCCCCAAGGACACGTCTGAGCACTCAGCATCACTGATTGCGGGAAAGGGAGAGCCCAAGACCAGTGCTCATAAGATACAAGGCACAGTCTTGGAGCTCTGACCCACCCATAAACACTAATGAAAGAAGGAAAACTGAGTTGTGCCTAGATACGCCCAATAAAGGTTCTGGGAAACGAGAGGCAGCCCACGTTCTCCATGCAAGACTGCATTCAGAGAAAAGGACAACGAACCAGTCCGGGCTCTCATCCCACAGGCTTCCGCACCGCGAAGGCAGGAGCGGCTGTGCTGGGCATCCTGAGGTTTCTCTCACTCCAGCGGGGTTTTTTCCCCAACAAAGGTTGGCAAAAGCTCGAAGCTGATAAAACTGCAAAGTTTGGAACGGACTTGCTCCTGCACATGTTCTAGAAACTTCTAAATGGCAGCTTCCTAATTTCCAGCATTCAACTACTAGTTTTCAGTGACGGCAGCAGAAAAAGATGAAAACAACTGGGAAGCCCAGCCTTGCCCAGAAGGGCTGAGTGAAGAGCTCCTGGGGACCCAGAGGGCGACAGAGGCTCAACGCTTCGTTGTTCATACTCTGCATAAACACTAAGGGAGAAGACACTTTGCATCTTGTGAAGAAGGAGTTTAAAAAAAACTGTACTCACTCTCTATCTCCCTACCCACCTCCAAAAACATACTCCACACACACACACCCCACCCCACACACACACTCAGTACAGTTATCCATGGAGGTCGTACCAAAGAATGTGCCGTCTCTATTCCAGAATCCTGCAAAAAAACATTTTTATGAACCGATTCACTAAAACACATGTGCCAGGATTTCAAATTGAACAGCGGGCCGGAAATGAGTGGGAGCAGGGAGAGCTGGCCTCGGCCCTCGCTGGCTCTGCTGCTACAATCCGGGATGCTCGGCCCAGAGCGGACTTTTAGGAAAAGTTCCCAGGGCAGGAGGGCCCCTCACAGCCTCTGCATCCGCGTAGGGGGCAAGAACGGAGAAAGAAAGGCCTGATGGGAAAGGGCTCCCAGCACAGGACCCCTCACAAAACCCTTGGCTCTGTCCAGGGCCCCCTGAGCCATGTTTGTGAAGAAAGCAAGATGCTCATTTTCCATGCTCCTCCTACCCGCCTCCTCCAGCTTACATACACTGGGACTGGCAGGCAGACAGACGCCAGGCCTCACGTCCGACAAGATACAAAGACCCAGAAGGCAACACGACGTGTCTCTTTATTAAGCCGAAAGCTTCAAAATGTGTCAACACTGGCCTCTGCTATCCAAAGCTGTAGGGATGTCCAGGAGAAGCCGAAGCTAGGAACACCCCTGGCTGTTCGTGGGAGAAGTCTTTCAAGTTGTCTTTATTTTTGAAATTTTCTTGAGAAAAAGAACGAAGAAGTATTTAGGTATTTTGTGACACAGCTTTGTGAACACGCATGACTTAGCAAAGGGTGGAAACCGGTACCGTCTGTGATAAAGAGAGTCAGGCACTAGGGTCTGTCATCGATTCCTAATTTCAAGTCCATGAGTTCAGCACACAAATGACTTCCTTTCCCAGAACAGGACAAATAGAAGCTACAGGCGTGTGACGCAACTGCCACTGGAAAATGCTCTACCTGAGCAGAATTCAAAACCGTGCCTGTGAAAACAGGAATAATAATACCAGAAGGCCTAATTAAGTCAACTGACTCTCCAGGTAGATGATTCTGAGGAGTAACAAGTGTCAAACTGGGTTAGAGTCATGGGTTTGTCTCGGGGTGGGGGGTACCCAAAACCCAGGGGTAACAGGGCGTGTTTCGCTTCCAGCACCACGGGCCTAAGGTAAAGAAGAGCATTACTCCCACGTGACTCACAGGACCTGAGGTCCCAGACAGCCCCGGGACGGGCTGATTCAGCAGCTCAGTGATGTCGTCACAGTTACAGAATCTTCCCACCTTACCATGCCCCAAGCACGTCCTCATCAGAGGAAAGTGTTCTTCAGGGGTATGAAAAACTCTCCCCAAAGTCCTCAAGCAACGGTGCCTTTGAAACTGTCTCCACAGACATCCAATCCCACATCATTCGCTGGCACAACCGAGGTGACAACCGTGACACTGAGGTGGTCACACCACACACACACCCCCATGTGGAGGGGGGAACTGACTCGGACTGACTGAGATACGTTTCGGGGGCTGGTCTTTCCTGCCGTGCATGGCCACCCCAGCTGAATAACAGGATGGGGCGGGGCATTCCTGAAAGGCATAAAAATAGCCCTTTGCCTCAGTGGGGCTCCATGGCCCCAGTATAGTAAGGTAGCCTGCATTTATCTTTCGTACACCAGGCTTCCGCAGCAAATTCTGTTTAAATAAAGTGATCAGTGATTTAAAATGTTTTGGCTTTTGAAGCTGTAGTTTAGGCCAAGCTTCTGGAGTAATACCTAGGCAAGTACTCTCGGATACCTTTCTAAAGAATTCCTATCCAATAAATCCACAGCCTAATCTGTTCTGATACCCTGGATCTGAATGGGATTCCCTTCAACCAGCCAACCTGCTGATTTTCGGTTGCGCCACCTTGGAGTGCGGCGGGCTTGGCATTCAAGGGCCTTGCTGGCACCCTAGGAATTCATCTTCACATCTCTCTCCTGGCCAGGGCTGTCACCCACTCCCAAAGCACAGGTACAGCCACATTTTTCTTAACACGCTGGAATAGCTACTACTGCTCCCCCCAGGACCCCACCACCCGGTCACACTTCCCCAGCACTGAGCTGACTACAGGGTCAACCCCTGGCACAGCAGGGGCGCCTCATGCCCGCTGCACCCCCATCTCTGAGCCAGTGTTTAGAGTGGCACCCTAATCAGCCCTAGGGGCACCAGGAGAACTCTGACAGCTCCGCCTCAACAATCCCCAACTCCTGTTAACCAAACAGCTCTTCACACTTTCCCCTTCCCCTCGGCCTCCTAGTGACTCCTCATGTGCACGAAGACAACCTCCTGCAAGGAAGGTTGCAGGTCTGCGAGGGGAGGAGGAGCACCCCAGGAAGGGCTTTCCCTGCCTGGCGCCCTGTGCTCCACCTGCACGCAGCAGGCAGGAAGTGAAGGAAGGGATTACCTCAGTTGCCCTAAGTCTTATTTTTCAATGTACCTTATGACCTAATAAAGCAAAACTAAAAATAACATCTCGCAGCCAAATAAAAACACTGAACACGCTCAAGTGTATCCTTTCAGGCGGCACAACTGCGTGCATGCAGTGTCACACAGGCTGTTTCACGTTCTCATCCGTGGCCCAGGGACACGTGACAAGGACAGAACGAAGCACTACGCGGGGACCCTATCACAGAGCCTGGTGCAGACCCGCTCATTTCCTTAAAAATAAAGGACTTTTTACTGCGGTGTAAGTGACACAACGTGATGTGAGTTTCAGGTGGACAGCATGATGGCTCAGTATTTGCCTGCTCACCCCAGGAACTCTGGTTAACATCTGTCCTTAATGTTTTTCTAGTATCACGAACATCTTTCTCTCTCAAATATTTTAATATGACATTTATCTACGTGGACGTTGTGCTGGACACATACGTTGTTACTCATTTTTCCCCAATATAAACAGACGTCATTTCAAGTACATATTTGTAAACTTATCCTACTGTTTCCTTAAGAAACTCTTCAAAGTGTAATTTCTATAATGCATACACACACTTTTGTAGGTACAGCCAACTGCAAATTCTACTCTGAGAGATTCTTTGACAGGTGCCCTTTAAGACTATAAGGACACAACCTTGGGAGGGAGGTACTATTATTGTCCCATTTTCACAGATGACAAAACTGAGGCTCCAGATCACACAGCTAGTAGACAGGCTTCAAACCCTCAGCCTAGGGCCTTACTCACAGTAACTCTGGTTTCCCAAATGCCACAATTCCTAAAACAAACCAACAAAAACACAAGGATTCTCCCCTGCAATCCAGCAAAGGGCGTAGGCTGGATCGGGGCACCTCGACAGTGCCCAGCACCCACGACTAAGAGGGTAACAACCTTCTCCATCTCCCAGCAGGTTGGGTTGGAGCACTTACACACACAGCACTGTCCTAACTGCCTTACGGGCATGTTTCGCATTATTACAACAAACTCTGTGGTAGGTACTATTAACAATCCCCGTGATTTAGAGAAGGGAGAAGACCTAAAGCAGAGAGTGTGTTTTGGCAACCTGCCAAAAGTCGCCAGCTAATAATAAGTAGAAAGTCAGAGTCAAGGCCAGATGGTCTGGCTCCAGACACATCTCTTAGTCACTGAGCTCCTACCTTCACCTGAGGTTGGAAAACAGTATCATGACCCCATCACCTGTGTCTCACCATCTTATGCACAGTCCTGCCCATGACTCCCTCAGGTCCCTGATCCTGGCTCATTTCTTAACCTCCTTACGGCTGTCGCCCCCTCAACTCTGCTGGCTCCCCACCACCACCCCACCATCCCACACTGCTCTTCAACCCACCCACCTTTGTCCCATTTTCCGTTCTCTCCACTCCTCCCCTAGCCCTAACCCAACATTACACGAAGCCAGAAAAGAACTAAATTAAAAACTCAGCTCATAAACACACAATACTTCATGTGTCGTCAAAGTCATGTGGTCCTTCTCTATACATTCCTTGGGAGCAGCGCCCGTGTTTATACGCTACTAGCTTAACCAACACACTCCGGGCCTTTCTGGCAACCATGGGATGCCAACTTCCTACCACCAGCACATTGCCTTGTAATCACTGGGTACAGCACAGTATTTGTTTGCTCCAAGTCCAATTTGGTACATTGGAGATGGCATGTGCATAACCTTGAGACTCAGTCAATGATTCTGCAAAGTTTTGTGTCTACTAATGGATGTAATACAGACTATTTCAAAATAGTCCTTGAAAATCTCTCCAGCTAAAGCATCAATTTGGAAAATGGAATGATCTGGATAAGGGTGAATGAAAATTCAAAATTTCAACACACTCCTTTTATTTTCAATCCAGGGTTAACTTAAGAGAAAAATATTTTAATACTAAGCATTTAATTATACGGATGACCTACAATCAAATCAGTAGGTTAATTTTAAGTCGTCATCGTCGTGGACATTTTGATCAAACCCCTTGAGCTAAATTATGTATTTAAAAAAAAAAAAAAAACATTGTTTTAAATAATCTTTAGGTCAAACTTCCCATAACTCAATATTGCACTGTCCCAGCTTACATGCATTAAGAAATTTCACTGCATGTAGATAAATGGTACTATTCCATCTTGTTTTTCTTGGTCGACTCATCTTACGATAAGAGGGGAACTAAAGAAAGGATAGCAAGTGAGAATTTTCTAATCATTCCAACTGACACTCAAAGCCTGGACTCAAGTCTCAGCTCTAGTGCTTCTGAGTTGTGGCAAGTACCGAACCCTTAAGAGGTGTAAGTCTCAACACGCACAGTAAAATGGAGCGAAGGCAATTTCTCTTGGGTGGTTCTATGATTTAAATAAACTAATACTTTTTTTTTTAAACTACCACAAATATTTGATGTTCCATAAGCGTTAGTTCTCTGCACCTAGAATCTTGGTTTCGTGATCCGTTTACAGATGAGATCTGCTTTACGCGGTTACGCAGATCAAATGAGAGAACACACAGCCCTGAGCTTTAAACTAAAAAGTGTGATGTTAGTAACTGTGTAGAAAAACCAGAATGCTTAAAGCATTCTTAGTTTTAAAAGTTAACATTTTAATTTAATTCCTAAACAAGTATTTTAGGGTACCAAAGGAAGACATACTCGGCATAACAAATACTATAGCAAACAGAATCAAGTTCAGGACTTGCCATCTGGTGCTTCTGCACAAATCTGAGTAAGATGCCCCCTCTGGGAGGACACAGCTCCAAGGGCAGCAGGTTGGCCAGGCGACCCTGCTGTACCATAAAGTGGATGCTCGGTCAGCCTAGCTCCTTCCCAAAGGCCAGAACAGACTTAACTTTTCAGGGCTTCCATTTCCATGAAAAATTTTAGGGCTCTAATCTCCATAACAACTAAAATCTAAATACTGATTTACTATAATAAGCTGTACACTAAAGCCTCTTAATCAGGTTTATATTTTACAGTGCAAACAGTATGTGCTGAGTGTTGCCAAATACATCCCAAGCTAGACATTACAAGGAAAATACTCCAAAAGTTAACCTAAGTTTAGAAAACTAACCTATTAGAAAAGCCTAAATAGCTTGTGGATACCAAAAGTCTTTATTTGGGGAACCAGAAATAACCTTTAAAAGAAAAAAGAGTCTACAAAAAAAGTATCACTAAAACTAATCCAGAGAATAACTATAGTAGATGTGTATACAGAGGGCTTTTAAACAACGTTAAAGCATAAATGCACAAATTGGAATAAAATAACTAATGCGACAAAATATTTAAAGTTGTCCTTGAATGAACTTAGAAGAATAAAGATGATTTTTACTAACCACCTGAATAATTACAGAGGAACAGAAAACCGACATGGATCACTGAGAAAGCAGTAATACAGAAGACTGATGATTTAATGTCATGTTATTAACACCGATAAACACCCTCTACCTGGTCCAAACCCCTGAAGGGGGCGGTGTAGATAAAAACTTTCCCACCATCCAGACATTCTAACAGTGGTTCTCAACCTTCCTAATGCCGCGACCCTTTAATACAGTTCCAAGGGGTCGCGACCCCCAGGTTGAGAACCGCTGTTCTAGGAGATGCTTTTTCTCTTCCCGCTTCCTTAACCAGCTTCCTCCTCCACTTACTTCCTGCCTACTCCCACTTCCCTCCTTTTACCATTCAGTGTTACAGGGGTGCAGGTCTCCTGAAGCATCTCTCTCCTTCTCCGGTTTCTCCTTTTAGTCCCAATTTCAAAGCAGAAATAAAAAACAAAATGTAAACAGTGTATGTGTAAGTGAGACATGCCTTTCACTCAGCAAGGGACCAGGTGACTCAACACCTGGGCCATCCATCCATCAGCCCTATTCCATATGCCACAACTATATTTCTAAACTCCCAAAGACAACACCCATGACACATCTCTGAACTGGGTTTTGTTTTGGCCGTGCTTATCTTGTTTGGGTTTAGGCTTATTTTTTTAAATCTAGAATTTTGGTGTACAATGAGAGAAACATCACTTCAATGGACACTACTGTACCCACAATAACTTTAAGAGGTTTAGGTGATTAGCAGCGATACCTTCCGCCCTTAATTATGGTCTAAATGTGGTGAATTAATGAAACCTCTTCCCAACTACCTAAACATACTTTCAAATTAAAACGAAGCCTGAGTTTACAACCCAGGTTAAATGGATTAAAAGATTAAGGCGTACAGAAGGAGTGCTTTCTCCACCTCACTCACATTTCAACCTCAAATTACCTTACCCCTCTAATGAGTAGAATAGTCACTGTGAAGGCACCTAATTACCCATGAATTACGCCAACCATAACCAATTTCAAGATCACAGATCAGATTTTCCCAAAACATGAATCTGCTAATTAAGTTACATGAAAGTCAAACTAACAGGCAATTTAGATGTGACATTTATCCACCTGAAAGTAGACTCATAGGTGAAGTAGTAAAATTCACAGTCACAGCAGCTATTCCTTATGGTTGGCACTATTATTACACACCGGGATAATTGCAGTTAAAATACATGGAAGCAGAAAGAGACTAATCTCGATTCAAGCATTTCCAGGAAACAACAAAAGAGGATTCTCCCGCCAAACCAATAAATGGCTCACAGGATCTGCTTCAGCATGTGAGTCAACCCACAGGTCCTCCTCTGCTAAGTGTGACGTGGGAACGAAACAACTTTAAGATGCACAGACGTAACACAGCACAGACAGCCCGGCCGCCGTTTCAGCAGTTGGGTTTCTCTGAATTCTAATTAAAAGAACGTGGTTTGATTTCAAGGCTTTGCCTATTTGCTAAGCTTCAGGATAGACTGAAATATTCTTCAATCAACTCACTTATTTCCCCACAAGAAAATAATGGTTCCCAGAACTCACAAGGCTATGCAAATAAAATGAAGACTTCCCTTAAATATGCTTACAGATATGAAAATAAATAATTTAGAAATAAAAGCTATTTGATCAAAAGGCCAGGTTTAATGAGTTGGGAAGAAAAGCTGTGGGGTTCGTGGCTGCAAGTGAACTCTGGAGATTCAAAGCGATGGCAGACCCCTACGTGCAGTTCTAAGACATGAAAACTCACAGGCAGCCACTGACCACAGAGTGAGCCTGACACCAAAGTTATCTCCTAGGAACCCCAGAGTTGGGGGAGGGCAGGGGACGGAGGTTAGGGAACCCTCACAAGTGAGTCTGTAAGTTATGGGTTGAATTGTGTCCCCCTAAAATGGTATGTTGAAGTCCTAACCCCCAGTACCTGAGAACATGGCCTTACTTGGAAATAGGGTCATTGCGGACATAATTAAGATCAGACCACACTGGCGTGGGCTGGGCCCCTAATGTGACAGGACCGGTGTCCTTGTAAGAAAGCCATGTGAAGGCGTGGGGACACACAGGGAGAACACCATGTGATGATGAAGACTGGAGTGATGAGGAAAAGCTAGAAGAGGCGGGGAAGGGATCCCCTACACTTCAGAGGGCGTGCCGACCCCTTGCTTTCAGGCTTCTAGCCTCCAGAACCAAAGCAGAAAAAATCTGGTATATTACGCCGCCGGTTTGTGACACTTTGGTATGGCAGCCCCAGGAAACTAATACACCACACTTGGACCTGGGTTTCTTCTTCTTGCCCTCCTCCATCCTGCCCCCTCCTTGGGCAAATGTTCCCACTGCACCACAGAAGAGCCAGAGGGAATCCCCAGTCTGTGGTTTGGTTGGGGAGGCATCTCTTTCCCCCAAGGGGTCACATGACAGGTCCAGCCACCCAGACACTGTCCCAGCTTTATCCCTTCTGTCCCACCCCCACCCTGCCCCTGGGCCCCACCCCTGCTCCTCTTACAAGCATCCCTGACCAGAGGCAGGGGGTGGGGGCAGTCAGGCAGGATGTGGAAGTTCCCTTCAGTGTGGGCTGTGCCTGCGCTGCTTCCGCCCACCCCAGTTTCTCACAGAATTTTTAGAACACTTCTTTCAGTTTTTACTTAAGTAATATCCTTCCTCCTGCCCCAACACCCCCAAACACACATGCTCACACGTGCACGCGCACACTCTCACACATATACACACACCCCCAGCCACGAGCCCATGGGAGCTGGGCCAGGAGGCTGATCCGAGTACACACCAGCCTGCACTGTGAGTGGCCACGCCCATCCAGTAACTGAGACTTTTTGTTACTGGGCCAAGGTTTTCGGCCAGACTCACTTCCCTCGGAATGAATGGATTATGCCTGAGAAAGCTCCTCAGTCCTCTGCTGAGGACCTGGGCTGGCCTAGCCCACCTGCTTACCAGGCATGCCAGGGCATGGTGGCCCCTCCGATGGGTGGACCCCAAAGCTTAACCTGGAGCCCTACCCCCATCCCCATAACCAGGCCAGAAGTCTTATAAAAATGGGGTCAGGTGGCTGAAACCAGAGAACATACGAAAAGAATACCTATGTATTTCCAGGTTTGCTGAAATCCTGGGCCCGCGAGCAGGACTGAAAACCAACCTCCGTCTCACAACTTCACCCCTGTTCTACCTACGACACCATTCTGCCTCGTTATTTCATTTTCAACCCAAGAGGCATTCTGAAAGGCGCCTCCTCAGAGGCCTCACCCTGGGACCAATGGTTCCCAAACCTGAGCAGGCGTCGGAATCACCCGAGGGCTTGTTAAAACAGATCGCAGGCCCCGCCCCTGGAGCTTCTGATTTGGTAGCCCTCAGGTGGGGCCTGAGAACTGGCCTAACAGGTTCCCAGGTGGCGCTGGTTCTGCTGATCCTGGGACTACACTTTGAGGAACAGGGCCCAAGATGGCTCAGTTCTGGCTCAGCTCAAGTGCCAAGCTCCCCAACTGGCGCTGCTGCTGGTCCACACCCCACCCACCCACTTCTCCCACATGGGGACAGTCCCGATGTGTTCAGTGAGCACTGCTAGCGATGACTGGGTCAACCCTGCCACAAAGCGTAAATCCCAGGGGTCTCACCTCTCCCTACATCAGGGAGTGGTTCACGGTGAGTACGGCCCTTTTATGGCCTGTGTCAAAGGTTCTTTTAAGCTTCCTTTGTATGTTCAAATTGGAGGACACAAGGGTGTGAAGCCTGCAGCCCTCCTGAGACCTCGAGGGGAGCTGGGTGGCACGCTGAGACGGCAGCACAGGCAGCTAGGGAGCACCTGGCTGGCTGGTGCTGACAGGTAGCTCACCTGCTGAGTGCACCAAAGCAGGACCGCCCTGTCTCCTGGCTTCTTGTTAGGTGACATAATCCATTCTTTATTGTTTGAGCTGGTTGAGTCAGGGTTCTCTGGTACTGAAGCTGACAACATCTAATCACAACGCAAAGCTAACAGGATCCCACATCCGCCCCAGGACTAAAGGCAGCCTCTCAGCACAGGTTCCAATGGCATATGGTCCACAAGTAATACTAAAATAACAGATTTCACTTTTCCACATCCTCTCAAAAGCTATGCAACTGCATGTCAGTGGATGAGCAACACTTAGAAATAGTGTGACACTAAAGAAAATTAGCACACAACAAAGGATTACAAGAGCTGTGCTCATTTTCCTCAGGTGTTTACGAGGAACCCTATAATCAATACTAGGGCTTGCTGAAGAATTCAATGGCTTCCACATATCAGTGTAGGCTGAGTCTCCCACAGACAGCACAGACAATCAGTATAACTAAATGGGAAAATGGTTTTCCAACCTACTTCACTTTAGATACAAGGTAGACAAGTTTATCCAGAGACAACACCTCGGATTATGTACCTGTTCTGCCACTTCATGGGCTCTGTAATCGTAAATCACTTTACCTTCATGAACTTGTTTCCACGTCCACAGAATGGAAACTCAGACCTGGTTACCTAACGACACATGTGAAAGTACTTTGTAAACCATAAAGTATAATACAAAGGCAAGTACTTAAATCCAATTTTTAATGGATTAACCGGATTATCATGGCCTGATTTTAAGAGATAAAGATTAATCATGGTCCCAGAAGAATTACTTCACCAAAAATTAACATGATATACACCTGCTATAACTATTAACTGCAACATCGTCTGGACAGTCATTCAAACCAGACTTTACCTATTATCAGTGATTTAGTGGCAGACTTTTTAAAACCAGTGTCAATGTTGCACAAGGCAGACATCAATGCGAGTTACTGACTAGGTCCCTTTTCACAACTGTCAATTTGGAGGCACACACAGCGTCTGTGCTTTTACTGCAGCTATCCTCTGGGAAGCACCTGCAAAACACCTTTCCTGTAGAAGTTTAGTTTTGGCCCCACAGCCACATGGCCTTTAGAGACATGTGTTCTGAGTGAAATATGTGAACAACTGGGTAAAAACAACAGGAATTGGCGTGGGAGTGGTGGTGAGCTATGGCACTAAACCCATGTTTCTCGAACTATATGTGTATCTGAGTAGTAGAAAAAATAATGCTGTGAGATAAATACGGTCATCTTCCAGAAACATAAAATTTTGCTAAAAGATTTTTGGAGAGAAAAAAAGAAAACAACAGTAAGTAATTTTTAAATGATGGAAAATGTTCAATAAATTTTGACTTTTTTTAATTTTAAAGAATTTTCATGCTCATAGCAAAATGTAAAAACTATACCCCCACTACTTTGGGAGAAAACATTGGCAAAGACTACAATAAGCAAACAAGACTTTTCCTCGAATCAGTTATAAATTAGTTACAAAGGCAATCCTAAAACAACAGTTCTAACAAGCAACTTTATTGATCACAACATCTGTGAAATGCTGTCTAGACTACCTACCACAGCATTTATTTGTAAAGTGGCAACATTCTTTTTACACTTACTGAGGGGGGAATCACTATTCCTCCAGAGTCATATTTCATGTGTGGAGGACTGTAACAACAAACTAATAATTTGATGACAATTCATTTAAAACTAAAGTAACAAGCTCCCAGATGACCCCATTATCTTAATATTGGTGTTCCGAAACAGAGAACACTACCTTGGGAAATCATATTTCTCCATTGAACCTGCCACCTTCTTAAGCATCAAGAAGCCCGTACCACAACACATCCATAATACCTTTCCAGAACTAATCAATGTTGCTGCCAATATATTGGGATCCATCAAAAAATCACTTTCATTTCGCACTGATCCATCAGGATGAGTAAAGAACACACAAAAGCACAGTGCTCGCTGCATACAAGAAGCCCGAACCCACCAGCAGGCCAGCTTACCCCTGCCGATGAGCTTTCCTGAAGACGGAGGTTGGGTTCCCAAAGGCAGAACACGCCCACTCTCGTGTTCATCTGAAGTAAGCTTCTCACACGGCTTTCATGCACGTTTTAACGCCCGTGTTGTCGTTTCCACGGGCACAGCCTCCTGGGCTGCTGAAACTGTAGCACTTTGTCTTTAAGATGCACACCTGACTGAATGGGTTCTTGCAGGTACCTCCCTGTCAGCTACCCGACAAGCAGGCCACCGGAATGCAGCCCGCGGAGAGTCCAGGTCAGCCTCCTGAAGGCCATCCCCAGTCTCGTGAGCACCCAGGCTCAGGTGCTGGACACGCCACACATCTCCAGATGTCAATTCCACCATTCCCATGGAGGAATGTCAATATGAACAAAGTGTTCTGCCCATTTCCATTCTAGATTAACCCTTCAAAATACACCTTGAATTATTAAACTTGGCTCAAAATGTATTTTTCAGTACAAAGATACAAATCAGTGCAAGCCTAATCACGCTAGTCTGTAAAAAGATCTATCTAGGAAAAGTAAAACTTTCAATGAAAATCAGAATTAAGATTCTGATCCTATCGTAGTATTTTACTAATTTGAGGGCTCATTACATAAATGCCAAAGGTTTTGCTAAAAATTTTACAACCTAAAAAAAAAAAAGTTTCTATGGCTTGAAAAGATTTTAATATACAGCAAGAATCCTGCTTAAAGGCTTATATTCTAAGAACAGCTACTTTCTGAGATCTATTCCTGAGAAAGCAAATCCACCCTCCATGATAATGGCCCCGAACACCACAGCTGAATGCATTCACGGTGCACCCCTCTCAGGGCCTACAACCCACAGACGGGACCAGGGGGCACACGCAGGTAGAGCCACAGTCCATTCTCTTTAAAAACACACCAAATGCAAAAGCCCAATTTAAAAACCGCAGCCCCTAATACTAATATCAGTACTGTGGTTTCAAAGGCAAACACAGTGTGTGAGCCTGGGTATGAAAAACATGTGAAACATGGCAAGTAATCCATTTAAAAGGCTTAAATGTAAAAACTTGCATTCCTTCAGTTAGCAGCTCTGCACCCAGGTGTTAGGTCCCAGTTTGGTGCCGAGGGAATCGGGTGATTGAGACCTCACCGTGGCAGGAACTTGGGCCGCCTGAGAAAGGCCAGTTCCAAACAGGCTTAAGTGCCCTGTGCCGCGCGGAGCAGGCCTGACCGTGTTAGGTGAGGGAGGGCTTAGCCAGGGAAGAGAAGAGTGGGAACAAAACCAAACACCAAAGCACGCATCCTGTGAATGAGGGGAAGTGAGAAGCAGGGGGAGGCCGGCTGAGGAGGTGAGCAGGGCGCACGTCACCAAAGGCCACCAAAGGCCTTCTGCGCCGCGCTCAGGCACCAGCACTCCATCCCGCAGGTAAGCGGCTCCACAAGAGGCTGTTTGTGAGGGGACAGAACAGGATACGCGCATGACTCGGGCGGCTAGGAAATGGAGGCAGGAGCCCACGTGAAGATCTACCCCTACCTGAGTGAGAGGAGTCTCGGAGGGCATCCAGGGATCTGGCTTATGCAGATGAGTGCACAGTGCTACCATCCACCAAGAGGGGCTCTGCCAGAAGGGGGGGGCCCGAGCCCAACAGCTCAGCTCAGGACACCCTCTCTCAGCAGCACCTGAAGGCCAGAGGGAGAGCTCTTTGGGCACCTGAACATGTGAGACTCCCCCCAGCCCCTACCCCCAAGTAGAAGGTACAATGCTAGTTCAAGTTCGTCCTATAGAGTATAGAAAACCCCAAGAGAACTGGTGAGATCACGGGGGAAAATGACAGATGGGAAGGGAACGGTGGAACCCTGGGGAGGCGTGTTCAGGCTCAAAACCCATCCACGGGTCAAGGATCTGCGGTTATGCTGAAAACACAGCTTCAATTGCTGGATGAGAACAAAGAGAAGTGGAAAGCAGTTCCAGGCCCTTCACTGCAAAAAGGAAGTTTCCCTAAAGATTAGGTCATTTTTGTCTGCAATTACATCTTTCAGTGTGTTGCTGAAAGGTTAATGAGATTTTCTTCATGTTCTGACTCTGAGAATCTGCCTTTAACTGATGTAAATGATTTCAGGAAAACACACTTTGCTGCTGCTACTATCAGATAAAGGCACAATTTAAAAAAAAAAAACAAAAACCTTGCACAGACACTGTACCTAGCCAATCAGTATTTATGATTTTTATACAGCCATATTTAAAAGCTGAAATAACACATTATTCATACTTTGCCATTGCTTAAACTTTTCACATTCTAACAAATATCCCCTAAGAAGGTTTATCACAGATATGCACAGAGTCAGCCAAGCTTCCCTGAGTGGTCAACTCCAGTAAGAGCTGAAGTCAGCTCTCATTTGCTCTTATCCCCAAAACCCCAACAGCAAGCTTTCTTTCTCAGCTAAGCAACAGATTACTGTTGATATCTGAGAACACCCAGGGGACAAATGGGGATGGAGAGGACAGAAGAAAGTGTTTCAAATATTGCTCTTCTGGCTTTCCACCAAACACAATTACACAGCACTCGCAGAAGATGAAGTCAAGATAATACAAACAAAATCTTCAGTGAGGCCAGACACCCTGAAAGCTTTCTCAAACTGTCTGAGATCACAGGCGAGCTCCTCTAGAGCCTTCTACCCCAGAACGAACAGTAGTCTTCCCGCCTTGGGCAGCCTGGGGGAGGCGGGTGGGGTGCAGACGGACATGCAGCCTCTTCTAGAGTCTCTCCAATGACAGATGTCAGTGCCACCTACTTTTTTCTTGGGGCATATTGTGACACTGTTCTGTGGTCAAACGTATTGCTCAAATCCCAAGGTAGGTAGTAGCTACCCCTCTATATGTTGTGTTCCCTCAGAGAATGCATTCATTTGCAGGAATTCCTAAGTGCTGGCTCTCCTGACTTCAAGTCCATCTTCATATTATTAAAAGTTGGCATTGTAGGGTAGTAATTAAAATGAAAAATCACAAAAATGTTTGGAAAATGCATAAGGAGATACTAGTAACTTCATAAATAAGATTCACGATAAATGACATTAAAATAGCAGAGTATATCTAGTATTGAATTATAACCCAAAGTATAATAAATATCCATGAGTCCACTGTAATATAAATAACCAAATAAATATAAATGAGGGAAAACAGACAAATTTCCCATACCAAAGGACTGTAAATAATTTATGTTGATGAGCTTGGTTCTACTTCATGACTTGCCTCCAAAGAGTGTAACATGGAATGAGGTGGGGAAACAGATAGTAACTTTACAGTAAAAAAAACCTGACAAACAGTACCTCAGCCAGATGACTAAGGTCAACATCAACCTCCTGTTGGCAGGAGATATGCGACACGTGACCAGAATGGCAATTTGTATCAGTGGTCTAACCATGAAGAAAAACATCAGACCCCAAACTGAGTGACTTGGTACAAAATACCTGACTAGTCCTCCTCAAAACTACAAGGTTTTCAAAAACAAGGGCAGTCTGACAAACTGACAATCAAGAGGACCCTCAGGAGACCTGCCAACTAAAAGTAAGGTGGTCTCCTGGACAGGATCCTGGACAGAAAAAGGACATTAGAGAAAAACGAATGAAGTCCAAGGGGGATGGGGGGGCTTAGTTCATAGTAAGGTACCAATGCTGGTTTCTGAGTTGTGACAAATGCACCACAGTAACATACGACGTTGACAGTGGAAGGGTGTATGGGAATGCTATGTACCACCTTTACAGCTTTCTGCAAAGCTAAGTCTATTCTAAAGCAAGGATTTATTTTAAAAGTAGCAAGACATTATATGAGCTTTAGGGGTATTAAATTTTTCATTGAAAAAAAAAAAAAAAACGTTCCAACTTCACAGTAAAGGTAAATGAACAGTAAGTATTCAGGTGATTAATTTACCCATCACAGGGCATTACACTTGAAGAGTGAATTCTTTGGAGAGAACTCCAGAATCAACATTTTCAGAAAATGGACACAGAGAGTTACTAGCAGCAGCATCAAACCTGTGTCATGATACTGTCTTCATACATAAGGAACAAATCTCAACGAAAAATCAGCCAGAAGAAAACACAGACGCTTGGAAGTCAAGGCAAACAACTAGGAATACAATGACAGCAAAATACTGGAAAATTTGGTCTTTGGAAGAGTAAAACACTATAGAAATCAGGGTTGATTGAATGGGAATCATGATTAAGGAGTTATCAAATCAATCCAGTAGTGGCAACCAATATTTTTGTTTAATGAAACAGAAAAGTTCTGTGGATGGATGGTGGTGCTGGTTGCACAACAATGTTACTCGTTCAATGCCACACAACTCTACACTTACAATGGCTAAAATGGTAAATGTTATGTATACTTAACCACCAACGACAAAATGAAACAGAAAATAGAGTGTATCACAGGTAGTAAAGATAAGGACTATTTTATAAATAAATAAGCATGTGTGTACACAGTCGTATATCCACATATGTGCCTGCAGTAAAGTAAGTAATAGTGATATAAAATGTCTCTCTTACCATGAGTCAGTGTCAAAAAGTTTGAAAGCCACTGTTCAAAGTCACTGACACAATTCTCCCTCACCCCACAGCTCCACCCTGATAATCTGACACTGTGTCAAAAGACCAGTAAGGATAAAAAGTCTTACTAATAACTGTAAGTGGGACAGAAAATTGGTGAAGTTTTAATTAATGAGAAAGGAGAGACCTGCACTTGCAAAAGAGACACAGACTCCAAAGCACATGCAGCAGGGCTTCCACAGGCTGGGCACACCCACCCTGGCCTTCCCAGCTCCACACTCATATCATCACCTGTCTACCTGCCAGCTCTGCTGGGCATGTCACGTCAAGTCTGAGATTCTTGGGAGACAACCAACCAGACTTCCCGATTTCCCTCCCATCAGTCATCATCCCCCAGATGCTCAAGACTAACGCTAGAAGCCCTCCATGACTTCTCTTTCCCATTTCTTGTTCCCTCCCTCTCCACAACAGGCTCAACAAGGGATGGATCGATCCACCACAAAAATTCATCACTGGGACAGATGGAGGGACATGGAAAGTTCTCGGGCTGAACCACCACCAGCATTCTCACCTTTACTTGCTCCCAGGACTGTGAGAAACTCAGAACTCTGCCCCATATGCTTAACTTACCCCTCATCTAAAAGTTTATGCTCAGTTTAATGGGTGGCTAAGGAAGTAATATTGTAAATACAGGCATTTTAAATAAAACTCACAATAACTTTTAAAATCTATTCAATAAAATCTGAATGCCACCACAATAATATCCATCTCGTGCATTTTTTAAAATACACAAGCATTGCTGGGTAGTCCCTCAAAGAATTTTAACCTAATACACCCACATGTCCAAAGACTTTTCCAACAAAATTTGGGTATAAATTGAAATTTGGGGATTTTAAAAATTTCCTGTGACCAGAGGACCTAAGTGTTCGATTTCTTTTTCTTCTGAATTGAGTCATCATTATAATTTTATTAGTATGCAATTGATCAAACCAACAAAATTTAATACATAATTAAACATAAGTCAAATTTTATTGAAAATGCATACTTTAATGAGACAAATGGAACTGTCTTTTTTTCTCCCCTGACTGGTTCATGTGAATATTACTCATTGCCAGAATGAGATAGGGTTAGTTAGTATCAATTTAATCTTATTTTCCTTATGAATAATTGAAGCTTTGTTATAGCACTGTCCCTGCATTCTCTAAATTCCCTCAATGTTTCATCCAAAAATCACAGTGACCTATCATTAAAAATAACTTCTGATGACCTATCAACTCCCCATTTGATTGGGTCGTCCTTCAATTTTGTTGAAAGTAAAGGTTTGAAACCCATCAGAATTACAAGTGAATTTGTCATCCAATCAGAGTTAATCACTTTCTCCTAACCAATACCAGTATTTCAAGGTGTCCCTTTGTTTGCCCAAGATGAAGCACACAGTAGCATGGTGTGCCTTTCTTTGTAAAGTGGAAAAGGGTAGCTTGCAACTTCAGACAGATTCATTTTAGGAGACCGTGTGGATGTTGGACATCTAGAAGCTGATTCCCTGAAAGTCATCCCTGTGCCCAGGTACCACTGGCCTTCAAGTACCTCCACGGGACCAGATAGCCCAGTATGACAACTGATGGAGACTGCCCCATGACCAAAGTATTAAAAATGGAGTTTAATCTTTTGATTTACTAGCCCCTGCTTAAAAACCTTTAACAACTCATAACACAATACTTCATTTTATTTTACTAAAAAAATAGAACTCAAACTTTCTACTGTGGCCTCTAAGGTCCCACCCCACCTAACTACCCCACAAACCACACGGGCCTGCTCCAAGTTCCTGCCAGTACTTCCTGCTCCAGGACCTCTGCACCTGCCATCTCCTCTGCCCAGAGCATTCTCCCTCTGCTTGCTGTGTGGCTGCTCCTGCACATCCTCCAGACCTCAGCTCAAATGTTACCTCCTAAAGAGGGGCATCACCTGACCACTCCAATGACCTCAATATTCTCTACCACAGCAATCTAATTCTTGATTGTTCTTTCAAAAGCATAATTATTTTGTTTTGTTTGCAGTAATGCCTGACTTCCCCACTACAAGCAATACACGTGTCATTCAATGTTTTATATCCAGTCCCCAGAACAGTGCCTGATGCTCAGTAGATGTCTGTGAACAAGGACAGAGTAAATAAGGATGCCACGGGAAAAGGGAAGTTGGTGTGTGGGTGGGTGCGTGCAATGGGGTGGGGGGTAGGGGTTTAAATGCTCTCCGTACAATCATATTTTCAAGCAGTCATAATATTAAAAAATACAGATTTCAAATGCCAAAGAGAAAAGCATATTACAGATAAGATTAAATCCATAAACAGAGACATACACAAGACTTCAGATGGCATCCAAAGTAGGCAGGGAAGGTTAGCAAGTATAAGCTCCTATTTTTTTTAACTTACCTCTGTTCTTCAGAATGTTCCTCCATGTCCTCTTCAGAATCACCCTATTGAAAAAGAACATGCTTTAACAGTTGCTTCAGAGGAACACAAAATCTCCACAAAAACAAACCAACAAACATTTCTTCAATTCAGAAGAATGATGAACTTGGAATGAATGTCTGAAATAGTGCCTGACACACAGCAGGCATTCAATGAATATTTATTCAAAGTAATGACACTAGTAATGACACTAGTAAAGCCATAAATTGCTAAGTGATCCCTTAGATACTCTTTGTAAGTATTCTACTGTTTAAAATCAGGATCTAAAACATAACCTCAAAGTTAGTTTGCCATCACTTCTCTCCAAGAGCATTTTTAATGTTTAAGTTTAATCACACACGGTCAAATTTAATGAAAATGAAAATTCCCAAATATAAAAAATGTATTGTTTCGCTCAGAATCCCCTAAATGAATGCCTGATAGATTTTGACATCGACACAAAAAGGCTGATACATGTTGTAAATAGCATAAACAATCACGCTCTAAAGTGATTCCACAATCTGCTTCCAGGTTCACTGGGACAAAAGCAGCCCCATACCATGTACCAGGCAGGTAAAAAAGAGCAGATCCCATTACAAACTACACTGCAACCCATGAATGAGATTCTGACAATTCGTTCTTGAAGCTCATCACTGTTGGCTTCAGAACAAGGACCCTTCCTGAACCTCCAGCTTCTCTGTGACCCTTGGCACTCTTGGTAACACTGCCCTCTCCTCCCTCCTGTCACTGCCAGTCCTCCTGGGCCCAGACTCCTGTACATTAATTCCCTCCAAATGGTTACACCTATCTCCAGCCCCAACTTGTCACTCAATAACACATGCAGATACTCCATAAATGACTGCCTTTCCACAAGAACCAAGCTCACAAGGTTTTGGTCAGCATGGCACATGGCAGGTACTCCACCATACATGGAAGATGAGCTAATTCACAGCCCCAGCCCTACTCCCAAATGCCTCCGGGATATATGCACTTTGTCTCCCCAGAAACAATTAGGAGCAACCAACTTCACGGGTCCCTGCCAAGTGGCTTCTTCTGTGAAGACACCATCACACTCCCTGACCCATGGGCAAACCTTAGGGTCATCTTACACTGCTCTGCTCCAGTCACCTCCAACCATTAAAAAGACTCATCTGTAATAGAGTTCAGATCCATCCTTTCTTCTCCACCCCTCCTATCAGCGAACTGACCCACACCATCAGCACCCCAGACCCTCACAGGTGGGGCTTCCTGCTCTAAGACTTCAGCCTTCATCCCATCCTGGGTGTCACTGACTGACCAACCCTCAACATCAATCTAACGTACCACCGACACAGCATGGGCTCAGCATTCATCCTCACTGTGTTAATCCTGCTCAAGAACCTACCACGGTTCCCACAATTCCCTGCTAGTCCCATATACTCCGATCTCCTTTACCTGGAACTGAGCAAATGTCAACTGACCCTGACATGCCCATCCCAATCTCCATAACCATGCTTCCATGGGGGCTCTGGGCTCCAATCCAAAACATCAGGATAAATACAGTGAACCTTCACCTACGTGAGTGAGGCTCTAGGCTAGGTCCTAGTCACATGTCTGTTCAAGCAGACCTCTGAGAGGCCCCTCCCTCCCCTAAGCCTTACCAGACCCCTCCAATACACACTGCTTCTCCTCTCAGTTCCTACATCTCAGCACTTGACTGTTATCTCAGGGTATTACCAGTCTTATCTCCCCAACAACACCAAGCTCTCAAAGGGCAAGGACCAAATCCTGTAATCCCCCCCTCTACACACCAGGGGTGTGGATGGGCAAAATGAGTGAAGGGGGTCAAAAGGTACAAAATCCCAGTTATAAAATAAGTAAATCATGAGGGCATAACATACAGCATGACGAGTATAGTTACTAACACCGCATTACCTATTTGAAATTTGCAAAGAGAGTAAATCTTAAAAGTTTTCATCATAAGAAAAAAATAACATTTGTGACAGATGTTACCTAGACTTATTGTGATCATTTTGCAGTATGTAGTATACAAATATTGAATCATTATGTTGTACACCTGAAGCTAATATAATATTACATGTCAATTATACCATAATAAAATGTTTTAATAAAGATTATTTCAAAATATTAGAGAAAATGACTGTTTTTGAAAACTTCATTAAGCAAATTTTTCTAAATCAAAACAGAATGTGAAAATGATTTCCCTAAGACCCAGGAACATTATCATCCACGACACCATGCTTCTGGCCCGATGTGCTAAAATTCATACAACTGTACTAAAATTCATGCAATAGCACACTGGTCAAAGGCATGGACTCTGGAGCTAAACACCTGTGATCAAATCCCACAACTGACCTTTTCTTAAAGCCTTGGGCAAGTTATTTAATGACTCCGTGCCTCAATTTCCTCATCTGTAAAAATCAGGTCTTAATTTTTAGTGTTCTACTATGTTAATACCCATAAAGTGCTTAAACAATGCCACTTAGTAGTCAACCCATGATAGTTATTATTTTACTATGTTGATAGTGGAAGTAGATTAAACCAAAAATAAAGATCTATAATAAAAAGACTTCCAAATACCAGCTAAGGATTCACTGACTAGAGCAAGATGTCATTACATAACACAGAACCTCAGACAATATGAATTCTCATACTCAGTGTACCATTTCCTACTTCACTTTCTATCAACTTCTGTTATCTACTCTCAGGCTTAAGGGGGTAAATTTATAAGACATTTTTAAAGGCAGAGACCTTCTTATTCATCACTCAGGCCAGACCCATGCTAGGTGTTTGTGTGATGAGCCGACAAGGCCAGTAGAGCACGCAGCCCACGATCCCAGACCAGACAGGTGAGAGCCTGCACCAGGAAGCAGCTGCTCCTGCTCAGCACCTGTGTCCGCATCCCAAACCAGGGGTATGAGAAGGGAGGCATCTCATCTCAGCAAAGTCTGAATGGATTAAATGAACAAATACTACATAGCCCTTCTTGCTGCTAGAACGGATACAAAAATGTGATTATTGTACAATAATAAGAAACCAATGCCTAAGGCATTCAGCCTGCCGTCTTCAGAACCGTATGACCTATAAATAGGGGAAGTGAACAACACACTGACAACTGCCTCTCCTCCACTAGGAAGAACTCACAGTCTAACTACTGAATACCTACTGCATATCGAACATCACGGCCACAACAGGGCCATCAAGCCTAGAAGCCCAAACGCTCTTAAGGAGAACGCAGTTAGGGCAACAAGGCACACACAGCAAAGAAAATCCAGACACTCAAGATACTCAAAGAGGGAGAAATGATGAACAGTGCCACTGCCAAGTGAGGGGTCAGGAAGGACTGGCCCTGTACAAAAAGCAGGCCAAGAGCATCCATTCTTTCATTCAACCGATAGGTGACAGGCCTACTCAGCCAAGAGCCAGGCTGGCGTGAGCGTCCCAGACGACTGACCAGAGCAGCAGACGAGGTCAGAATGTGGAAGGAGTTCAGGTCCAGAGCAGGTCAAGTGGATCACAGGGAATCCTAGGTTTTTGACCTTGAAGGTGAAGTAAGAAGGCGCACAAAGCAGGACATTGGCACACGTTAGCTTACTTCTCGACAGTAAGCCAATGAAAATGTTCGTTTGGTTTCCACACCGTCACCACCTTCCACTCAGTGTGGTGAAGTAAGGTCGCATGCAGTAGAATCAGAGGAAAAGAAAAACTGTAATCTCAGACTAAAACCACATGGCTTTTTCTTCCTCCTCACTATCACCATGGGTTGTGTTTACGTTCCTATACAAGCTATTAGACAACATAAAAGAGTACATAACGAAAAGATGTGAATGACATAACTTATCTGTACAGCTGGGTACATAATAGCCCCTTCAAAGCAGAAAGGCTGTTCCCCGCTCTCCAACGACCAATCCTAGGGGAACAGTCGAGATACTGACAAAATAACAAGATACATGACGTGCTTTCTAAGTTCAAGGACTTAATCCTCACAAAATCCTGAGATCAGCACCATCATCAGCCCCATTTGCAGATGAAGAAACTGAGGACAGAGAAGTGAAAAGGGATGGAGCTGGGAGTCAAAACCTCAGAGCTTGGCCAGAAGGTCTGGCAGTTTACATTCAACAACTCAACTGTTAAATCTGCATCACTCAAATTCCTGATCACGTAGAGATCCACTGAAAGAAACCCAATCAACAGAAAACATTTCCCAAATAGGCAACTGTATAAATAAGTGGTATTGGCAAATGTTAATATCCAATTTTTTAATGCCACATCTTCTGATGCTATTTCACCTGTAACTGAAAAATCTTAGCTTGTGAAGCCATCTTTAAGTCTTCCTGAAAGAAAGGAACCCAACCTACAAGTTAATTAAGCAGAGAAAACCTCAAATTTAAATAACACCTATAAGTACTCTCTTTTCAAAGAACTCCATGACACACAGGAGGGAACTTTTTCAGAAAAAAATTCAAAATGTTTTGAAAAGAATTCCCCCAAAAATAACTTCATTCAGAACTCTGCGCAGTTTTTATGTATCTAATATACAAAAGGGCTGTCCAGAAAATATCCAGCCATAAATGCCTGTTTTTCACATTACATGGCTGGATACTTTCTGGACAGCCCTTGTATATACTGTGCATATATACATGCAATGTAAACAGATACACGTATGTACAGTATGCAGTTTAGATAGCTAGATATGGATACCCAGATCCATATATATCCTCACCCCCACCCTGGTACATGCAGGGTACAGTAAAATAGTCTCTAAAAGATACACATATAGATAGAGATGAAGTGTTTAGCTTGAATACCAGTTTCACTTTCATTACAGCATTAATTAAAACAGCTTAATTATAAATGTCTCTATAGTCACTAATTCAGAAAGACAGCTCCTAAATTCCAACATCTTGAACCAAAACTGCTTTATACATTCAAAAAAAAAAAAAAACAAGTATTAAGAATTTTATAAAACATCTGAGCCTTTAAATAAAATCAGATCATAGGTCTTGACATTTCCACCTCTGAACACAGTGACTACATCTTCAACTAATGCTGTGACAAATGAGTCTCTCTCATTTCCTTTCCTTTAAGCCTGGGTTGGCTTCCAACACTAACCAGAGGAAGAGGTAGAGGCTACAACTGAGTAGAATTGCAAATGCAAATACGTATAGATACAGATACATTTAGATACCAGAGCTTCTCAGCCAGGGCAGTTTTGCTCCCCAGGGATATCTGGCAATGTCTGGAGATATTTTTAGCTGTTACAACTGAGGAGAATGGAGGGAGGAGGGAATGCCACTGGCATCTAGTGGGTAGAGGCAGAGATGCTCTGATTGAAATCCTACAGTGCCCAGGACAGCCCCCCACAACAAAAGAATTCTGCAGTCCAAAATGTCCCTAATGCCGCTGTTGAACAATGCTGATATACAGAAATGTATTTTTAAAAAGTAAATACGTCAAATATTAGGTGTGGTTCTCTCAGTAGGCTTCTGAACAATTTCTATTTTGTTTCATCTTTCTGTATATTCCAAGCTTTCAACAATACACATCTGTTATTTATAATCAGGGAAAAAATCCACTTGGGAGTAAATTTTTAAAAGGGCAGACTATTTGCTCCCCATCTTGCTGGGGCTTTTACTCAAAGGACTGGTCTTATTCAGCCTGCTAGCCGTCGGGGAAGGTCCAGGAAAATTTTCCTCTAAAAATCACCTCTCCACCTTGAAGCTGTTATTCATTAGCCCTGGTTAAAATGAACATTCCAAATATCTCAATACCACCATTCTACATGCTTCACATAGGAGGGAGAAAATTGAAATGTAAAACTGCACAGCCTCTCCAGTGAAGTTAGAGCTAGACATCCTGTTTTTCTGCACAGCCACAAGAGACAGCATAGAACTAAGTGCTGCCACCACTGTGGGAAGTAATGAACATCTGAAAAATTAAGACACACAGCTGAATATTCCCTTATAATTCAAACCACTCCCCATTCCCCAGAAAAAAATGCAATTAGGGTCACTACTGTCACTGTTGGAAAACAGTCAACAGTATTATATTTAAATGTGTCCATCTGCAGTCAATGAGAATTTCTCCAAAAAGTAAAAACCTTAAACACAAAAGCTTTGCAGTATTGCGTCTATTGTTGCCATAAACCCTGTATGATCCCACGGATCATAAAATGTTAGGAATTATTTTTCCACATGCAATCATCGTATCATGGGGGGGAGGGGGTACTCCAAGACCGGAAATTCAAGATCCTAAGAGGGTGCACTCTAACACGAATTAAAGGAACTTGGAAAAAATCCAAGATTACAATAAAGTCACATCATCATTCCAAAGCTACTTAACACTAATGGCAAGTACCACGCACTAACATTTCTATGAAATCACTATTCCGGTTGTCCTCAGGTACACAGCACCAACTTACTCAGAAAACAGGGGCACATGTCCGTCGCCAACCAGGACCACAGCTGGCCGAGTGGCCCGCCCTTCCCCCACGGGCGGCAGCCGCTGGCCGTGGCCCTGCTGAGATGGCCCCAGCTCCCACCTCCTGAACTTGGAGCAGGCGTGACTCACACCGTCACATGGCGCGGGAGGAGGCCTGGAAGGCCACCGTTGCCAGGTGTTCGGGCTCGGCCCGACCATTTATTTGCCTTGCAAAGTAGCCCGAGCGCCTGTGCCGCTGGGGGGGCCGGCGGTCTCTCCTCCCTCGCACACCCTCCCCGGCCCTGTCACCTGGTCGTCCTCACCTGAGTGGGCAACAGGAGTTCCCCTTCTTCTGCCTGCCACAGCTCCACCACGTTCGGCAAGGGCTCAATAGCTGCACGGACATCAAAAAATACACCGCGTTTTTAATGCAAGGAAAAGAAAGGCTTCCTGTTTCCCTATCGTCCCCCATGCACCCGCCTCACCAAAACAAGTCTCCCTTTCCTTCTAGAAGCGGAGGACACCCGAGGAGCGAGCCGAGAATAAGAACACAATGGACGGGGTATAAGCCGGCGGCCCCTCTGACAGAGAGGCGACGGCGTGCAGGGTCGGGAGGTCTCGTGCTGGGGAGGGGGGGGCGGATGGGGGGAAGCCACCCCGCGGGCCACTCTGAGCTAGCATCCCGCAGCATCTGGGGCGGGCATCTGCTGGCTGGGTCCTGGGCGGCCAGGCTAGGGGAACAAAGCTGCAGGAAGCCCAGCCGCGGCGGGGCCCTAGCGCGCGCCACACAAAGCGGGGGCTGCACCCGGGGCGCTGGGGGCCCGCGCACAAAGGCTCCGGGGCGCGCGCGGCTAGCGGTCTGCGCCGCAGTCCCCGAGCCCCGCGACTTCCAGCTTTCTGTTTGCATGGGGGAGGGGGCGCGGGAGGAGACGCCGCGATTAGAAAATGTTATCAGCTGAGAATTGCAACCGCTTTCCTTCCTCCTCCTGTCCCTTTCCCTCCATCGCCCTCTAATAGATTTCAGCAGTTCCCTAAAAGAAAGAGGAGGTGGGGGAGGGCAGAGTGGAGAGGGAAAGCCAACAGAGCGGCGCAAGGCTGACCTTGTCCCTGAGCCCCTCCCGGGCGACAGCAGGGTAGGAGGACCTGGAAGACGCCCAGCAGGAGGTTCACGGCCGCGGCGGTGCGGCAGTAGCAGCCCAGCTGCGGGCGTCGGAGCCCCGCCATGCTGCTGCTCGCGCTCCTCTGTGCTCGCCGCACTCGCCGCTAGCTCGCTGGCGCCCTGGCTGCCTCGCCCCAGGCCCGCCCCCGCGCCGCCCGCCCCGCCCCGCCCCGCGCCGCCGCCCCCGCCCCCGCCGCCGCCGCTGCAGCCGCCGCAGCTGCTGCAGCTCCAGTCCCGGGCGCGCCGCTCGCCTTGCGCGCGTGTGCGCCACAGATAGGGGGGGGGACGGTACGCGGCGGGGTGCGGGGAACGTGGACAACGCGAACGCCTCGGCCGCGGGCGCCCCACCCCCGCGCGGAGCACATGGCTGCGGGCCCGCCCCGGGGCACTCGATGCTTCTGTCCCAAATTTGCGGGCCCAGGCACTTTCTGCGGCCGTGACTTAGATCCGTGGGGAGAGACTATCAGGCCAATATCGCCAAGTGCGATTTCAACAACTTTCGGGGAGTTCCCTCTTTGTCTGGGCACACGGGCCACAGTGGGGATATTACACACGGGCAGGGGGGTCAGCGCGGAGTGGTGGGAGTGAAGAGTCGCCCAGCGAGAGGCCAGAGACAGGATATTAGTGGAAATAATGCAGTGGTTGTCAGGAAATGCGAGTGCAGCCACATGGCTACTGCCAGTTTTGCATCGAGGATATCCGGTGGCTGCAAAGTCTGTAATTTAGAATAAAAAGAGCTCTCCCAAGACCGGAGAGGCTGACCTCAGCGCCGCGTGGCGGTGGTGTGCCCGGCGCCCTCTGTGGAGCTGGTCCAGGTTGTGACAGGTGGGGAAGCCTCTTCCTAGGGAATTTATAGCTTCAAAGAACTTGCAAATACCTCCCTTCAGGTTCAAGTTGCACATTTTAGCCAGTCTCTTCTGAAACATGGTGGGAGGCCAGGATGAGGGTAAATTGCCTATTTCTAGGATTAACAGGATACTTACAAGCAATACCAGGGAATGTATTTTCTAGCCCCACTTTTTGATGCCTAGAACCAAAAAGTACATCTAAGACCCGGTATTTCCTTCTAAGTTAATAAATACCATGCCTTTGCGAACGATATCACAAACAAGCATGTATTCAGGAATCAAATTGCATCGCCTGGAAGTACTGGCAATCTTCAGATTTTTTTTTTCTGTTAATTTGTTGCTTCCAGGGTAGCTTGTATGAAATTGAGAGAATATGAGCAGTGTAGAATAAAAAGGAGGGTGACGGGGCACACCTGTCTGCTTACATTGATCCTCTGCTTAATTGCCTCTGGTGCCTTACAGTCTAGACAATGGAACGGTGGTGGTGGAATAGCAGGACAGATACTGGAGAAGGACTAAATCAATTAGGAAGCCTCTCTCTGCTAAGGACATGTTACAGGACCGTGAGCCCAGTCTCACACTGTTTCTGGACAGAACTTGAAATAAGGTTAACCAGAGCCTAATTGCTTGGCCAGAACTTAACATTTAGCAGAAGTATAAGTGTTCTATGTGAAAAAACAAAACAACGAAAACCTCACGTTGCACTATCCAACTTGCACACCTCCAGTATTCTCTGTTCCTTACCTTTTTCCTAGGTTCCCTGCCAGCCTGTTTATTTACTTAGCAGGAAGCTCCAGCCCCACCCCCATGTGTCCCTGTCATTTCTCTATGCGTCTTTTTGCCCCTTGGACTCTTAAGGTTCACCTACATTATTAAGGGGGCCTCTTATGATAAGAAGACTTGCATAGCCCACTTAGGGAATAACTGTACCTTCAAAGTTTGTTTTTAAATGACTGTTCTCTCATTGGCCTAGTTATCTGCAACATGTACTTTGAAGTCATCTTATGACTATCCTACTTAGAAAGGAAAGCAAGCAAAAATTGATGGCCTAACAGGTTTTATTAAACAGATTTCATAAAAAGTCATGGTATAAAACTTTGTTACTAATTTTTAAACAATTACACTTTTTTTTACTCAATCTTTCCCACATTAACCAGTAGTATCACAGATGCAATGGAATTGACATAAAAGAGAGGGAAATAGCTGTGGACTATACATGAGTATTTATATGGCTCTATTTTGTTCTCACACTGAAGGCTTTTAAAGGCCAGCTTGATTTTTCAAGTTGTGGTCTTATGGACGTTACAAAGTGGGTAATGCTATTTGACTGTTGTTCAAAAAGCCAGAAACATGTATCTGCAGTGCCAAGGGGTTGGAGAGGGATACAGGATTACACAGCTGTGTTCTTAGATAAATCTGACCTACTTAGCCTTCTCTGGAGGTATTTTTTATGCTGACTCATGAACAACAGGAAAGTTATGGCTCATTAAGTAGCATCCATGTTTTGAAATAAACTTGTTCTCCAAAGAAAACTCCTGTGTCATTTGTGCTCTATTTTCACTATTCCCCGGAGATATATAGTAGATATTCTGTTGTCACAGAAGATTAGAGCTGGAAAAGTTTTAGCTATTAAATTATAGCCCAACTGTCTCATTTTACAAAAGAAACTGAAGCCCAGAAAAGAAACATCCAAGTTATAGTGGCAGGGTTATGGGAAAGCATATATGAAATAATGTCAACTGAAAAAAAGTCCATGTGAACATGAGTGAACTTCATATGCAAATTATATACACAAGAGACAAGTGTAGAAGAGGCACGAAGGAGATAACTTACCAGAGTATATCAATTTTAAATTAGATCCATGTAAGTTAAATGTTGTTTATAAAACACCTAAAATTGACCAAATCTCCTTATTTTAAAATATACAATACATTAACAATGCTTTTGACTTATTCTATACCCTTGGTCTTTTTTTCTTAATGAGAATATATTAAAACTAAGCAAGTCTATAAATGTGAGTTACATCTTCACTTAATGCATCATGCCTAAAATTGACAGTGAAGGGTCAAGCTCAAATCGTCTATCTCTACTCCAGAGAGATTCAGCATACCAGGTCACAAGATGGTTCTGAAGATTAAATGGCATAATGTATGATAAGCACCTGGTATAGATGCTCAGTAAATGCTAGTAATGATATTACTGTGTATTGATGTTGTAGCACCATGCCAGACCTTTCATTAACATCATAAATTTGATACTGATATTTAATTACTTGAATTACCTATTATCGTTCATTATCACATCATTTATCACTCAGACACGCTGGGAATGGGAATGATTAATCAAAGTGTACATGTAACAGCTGTTTGCTTGGCTTATCTATCCATCTGTCTTGGGCCTCACCCCAATTGTGACAACAAAACCAAGCGTTTCATCAAACCACCACCACAGAGCTGCTGAGAACCAAGCCTCATCCTTGCCTGGGAGAAAATACCCAGAGAGGATGGTTCTTGAGTGGAAGCCTAGTGGTTAAAGTCAGGTACTTTGGAGATGCAAACTGCCCCCTTGACACCAGGGACCCTTCTTATCTTTGTTTATTTCATCTCCTCTCAGGAAGCCTGAGGAAGAGTTCTCTCCTGGCTCAAACTTCTTTGAAGTTGTGTTAAACAATTGTCCTTTTCCATTACGGGGAACACCAAGCAATTGGGGGAGCATCGTATTCACAGTTAAAAAGACTCATCTTTCTCTATGTTTCAAAACTCATAGAATTATACAGTGAAAAGAGTAAATATTACTGTATATAAATTAAAATTAAGTTGTTGAAATTAAAATTTTTTAATTAAAGAACTTTTAAAAAAAATTAAAGACAAAAATTTTAAAGGGAGGCTAAATGTGATTTATACAGGATGCCTTGAGTCCTACTAAATGTTTAATTATGATTAAATGAAAGATACACAAGTGAAAAAAAAAAAAAAGAGTCACTTTCCCAGTTTCCCTTGCAACTTGGCATGGCTATCTGGCTTCATTC
The DNA here is from genome assembly GCA_004026885.1 of Lyroderma lyra. Taxonomy (NCBI): domain Eukaryota; kingdom Metazoa; phylum Chordata; class Mammalia; order Chiroptera; family Megadermatidae; genus Lyroderma; species Lyroderma lyra. The sequence goes on along the minus strand of PVJL010009142.1, from coordinate 2,159 downwards.
TGGTCAATGAAATGTAAGCAGACTTCTACTGTCATGGCTTCAAAGGAAGCTATTCTTTTCCTGATGAAGAGGAATACATTCAACTAGAACAGGTCTTTTACTCTGTCCTTCCTGCTGGAATATAGGTGTGATGCCCAGAGGTTTGCAGCCATCAGACAAGCCTGAGGAAAAAGCAGTTATTTGAGGACGGGGATTAGAAAGGCAGAATAGGAGTTCCCTGGTGGTGTAGTGGCTTAAGGCTTCAGTACTGGCGCTGTCAATGCTGCAGCCTGGGTTCGATTCCCAGCCAGGGAACTAGCCACATACAAAAAAGTAAAATAAAGTAAAATAAAAAAAGAGGAAGAAAGGCAGAATAAATCTGGATCCTTGATGGGATTATGGAATTCCTGGATTGTCTGCCTTTAGAGATCTTATTTTGGAAGCAAAAGTAACACTTTTTTAACTTCAGTCAAGTTTCCAGTTACTTATAGCCAAAACCAATTCCAAGTGAAAGAAAGAAAAAGTCAACCAAAACAAAAATGAAACTAACTAATCATCATTAACAATAACCAGCCTCAAAGGTATTCTTAAGAAAATGCTCATATAACAAGGGAAGTACTTGGTTTATTTTGCAAGTGCAAATTAAAACAATTATCATGCATCATTTTACATCAAATTAGCAAAAGAGAAGCAACAAAAGTAAATATTGATTAAACAGCTTCAGAGAAACAGTGCTTATCACTTAGCAAATCACTTTATTCTCCAAAGGACAGTGCTATCCCCAGGGCCATCTTAAGTCTAGTCATGGCATTCCTGTCGTGTGTGACGTCCAGCTCTGGGTACCATTTGTGAGATTCTCCCCTTACCTTCTCAATCTGCTTTGCAGCCTCTTCCTACTATGCCCAAACTCTAAAAGTAAGAGTGCCCCAGGGCTTACTTAGTCCTGCCTACTCTGTATTTTCTCTCTCTGGATGAACTCATCCAGCCTCATGGCTTTAAATAGTATCTATAGGCTGAAAAGTCCCAAGTTATCATTGCAGCCTTGACCTGAAGTTCCACACTCATATTGAACTGCCTACCTGCCATATCTCCATTTGAACGTCAAATAAGAATCTCAAACCTAACATGTCCAAAACCTCTTGATCCCACCTATCCAAACCTACACGTCCCTAGTCTTCCTAACTGCCAGTGCATGGCAATACCATCGACCCTGCTGCTCAGGTGGAAGGTCGAGGAGTCCGAGTTACTCCTCTTCTCTTTACACATTTAAATCTATCAGGAAGTGCGGTGGCACTCCCCTCCGGCGGCGTCTGTCCCTTCCTCTCCCTTCTCCACCACAGCCCTGATGGAAGTGCCTCCTCCCTCACAGAGCCTCCCACAGTTGCCTTCTCCTGGACTCTGGGCTTCCGCTCTCGCCCCTTACATTTTGATTGTACAATAGCCAAAATGGTCTTTTCAAAGCAGAATTCAGATGATGTGTGACACGCTCCAGTGGTTTCCTCGACCAATTAGAATAACAGCAGTCTCCTGTCCTGTCCCGCAGGGAACTGTGAGATCCAGCCCCTGTGCACCTTTCTGACCTCTCCTCCTGCATGTCTCCCCCTAAGTAACTGTACTTGAACCCAGGGTCCTCATCTTCCCCAAGCCCTGCAGGCCTGACTCCTGCCTCAGGGCCTCTGCAGTTGCTGCTTTTTCTACCTGGAAAGCTTTGTCCTGATGATGACACATCCCGCTCCCTTCTCATCATTTACATGCAGCTGCCACGTATGGTGATTAGCAAAACAGAAGCAACACAACTAAATACTGATTAGACAGTGCCCCCCAAAGAGTGGGTGCTGATTCACCACTGCTGACCGATGGCCAAACCACGTGCCTGCGACACTGTGTCCTCTCAGAGGGGACACCTTTTTCTAATCACTATTATATGTCTGAAGAGAAAGGAGAACCATCCAGGGCGCTCACCTTCCCTGTGTGTCTTACGTAAAAGCCTTGTTTTACAGCAGGATTCGTCTTATCCTCGTTCTTATGGGTCAGAAACGGAGGCTGAGAGGAATAAACTGCTAGTCCAGAGTCAAAATTGGACTCTGGTTCCCTTTCCTGTACTGTCTCTAAAGATGGAGAAGCAAGAACTCACTTGGAAGCCTCCTTTTTTTTTTTTTTTTTGCAAGTTTTAATCCTAC